>VWZS01004219.1:1244041-1364571 GCA_013397075.1 Rhabdornis inornatus
AGGACAACTGCCAATTTTGTGCCTTATTTTAAAAAATGCTGGTAAAAAAAGCCATCATAGCAGCAGCACTTTGCTCATAACACCCTGCTAAGACATTCAAACCTTGTTCTTTAGGTGGTACCGGTTACATTAAGTCTCACTCTGCCCTCAAATCGGTTTGGAAGGTGCCTTCAAAAATCATCTCGTCCAACCTCCCTGCCTTAGGAAGAACATCTGTCACTAGATCAGGTTACTTAAAATCTGGCTTTGAACACTTCCAATGATGCAGCATTCACAACTTTTCTGGGCAACCTTTTCCAGTGTCTTACCACCCTCATTGTCCAATACTTTTTCCCAACGTCCAATCTAAATCTGTTTAACCTTCTACTGTTTTAAACTTTCATCCTTTGTCCTATCACTACAAGTACTGGTATCAAGTCTTTCTCCAGTCTTTCTTATAATTTATTTTCTTTTATATATTCTCCCTAGAGCCTTCTGTTCCCCAGGCTCTCTCTCAGCCCCACTCTCTCAGTCTTGTCTTCATAGGAGAGGCGCCACAGCCCCCTGCATATCTTCACCAACCTCCTCTAGACCAGCTCTGAGAGTCCCACATCTTTCCTGTGCTGATGACCCCAGAGCTGGATATAGCACTCCAGGTGGGATCTACCAAGTGCAGAGTAGTGGGACAGAGTCATCACCCTTGACTATTGGCCATGCTGCTTTAGATGCAGCCCAGGACACGGTTGGATTTCTGGGCTGCAAATTCACAATGCTGGTTCATGGTCAATTTTTCATCTGCCAAATTGAAAGGATAAATTATATGTGTTTGAATTACAAACAAATAAATAAAAAAGTATTAATTTATTACTTTCTTAATGTATACTCTGTGATCTTGTGATGTCAAAATCAACTGAACTCTGGATTAGAAGCACTTTGCTACCTTTTACACAGCAATATACTATACATTGAAATACTAAGCATAGGCTATACTTTTCACATTAGTACAACTAGTACCTAGTATCTATTATTTACTAGAGATAATGAGGCATCCTGAACTATTAATTTCTTTCAAACATCTGGCATTAAGTTCACAGGAAGACAAAGTTTATACTGCTTTTCTGGGGTAGGCCATTCTTTAAGATTAAAATGCAATTACATTTGTATTATTTATTGTTTCCTGCTTTGTTTTTAAATGCTAGTCTGATTAAGAAATGAAAGTAAGCTTGATTTCTAACCCATAACTATCTCAACCACTGAAATACAAGAGCCTAAAGAGCCAAAATCCTTTACCCTCACAACAGTGAAATGGCAACAGTACTATAAAACTATGTAAACTGAAGGACCTAAGTTATTCACACTTAATTGTAGGCAAGGTAACTGTGACATTATAGACGAGTCCATCCAGTAGTTTGCTAAAAGGGCACTTGCTGAAAAAAGGAGGATTCCTCTCTTCTTCTCTTTATCCTTACTATTTTCACTGGAAGCTGGTTAGAAAAAAAAGGAGGTAAGGGAGAGAAGGATGCTCTGCCTCCCCTCTTGTGGATTCATAAGGCTGCAAGATCCACTAAAGTTGTGGAATATAACTTCATGCTGGTCTAGGGCAAGAATTTGATTATCATGGAGTCTTTTTTTGTTCATCCCTAGTAAGCAACTCAGCCCTTAGGGGTCAGGTGTTCCTTTGGATATTGAGCTTACTACTGTAATACAAAATCAGTTCAGTGTTTTCAAGTTTACTGAAACGTGCTCTTTATAACGAAATGTTATAAGGTAAGTTTCATGGGTAGAGAGAGAGAATGATTTAAAAATAGAAGTGTGTATATGAAGTCAAAATAAAGCAAAAACAAAAAGAAAGCATTCAAACTAGTAAAAAATAACCTGAGCACACTGTGAAACACACAACCCCTGCACCACAAACATCAATAGTAAAAAAGAATGATGGGGAAGAAAAATAAAGATTCAGTTTCAGTTTTTCTTAAACAGCATCCTAAATTGAAATAGAAATGGCGTTTTGTACAATCAAGTGGCGAGAGAAAAAGCTGCAGAGCAAAATTACCTCTTTACCAGCCTGCCTTTCACTAATCACTGCATCATTACTCTACTGCTTCCCCTAGCCCTAAAAAATTAATTATCTCATTATTACATTTTTTTTATTATACAGAAAGCAATAGAAAGCTTTCTTTAATGCAATATAAACAACACTTTTTTAGAAAAAAGATGTTCTTTAGTAGTGTTACCACCTTGCCTATTATATAGTGTGGTTGTTTGAGCAGTCAAATGTACCATTGAAAAATTACCATCCAGAGTCAATGAAAAGGCAGTTCTACAAACTTCATCAATAAGAGCTTATTACCATATGGAATTTGAGCCTTGAGATTCAGCAGTATGAAATTCTGCATGGAAATTCACTAATAGGAACCACTGTGTTGATGAACAATACAGAATCGATATTGTCATAAGCTTTATTGTATGATTACTGCTTTCACTCAGAACTAGTTCACCTCTTTTTAAGCAGCACAGTCTCAAAACAATTAACATACATTTCAAAAGAAGCATGAAAAATTTCATGTCTCTCTCAAAAAACCACCATGGATTATTTAAAAATAATCTGTAGTATTCTCAGCATCATCACTGAAACTGAAATGCACATGATCAGTTTTAGGATTTTTTCTACAGCTAATTGATATGCAGACAGCTATGAAAAAATGGTAGAAGGCTGGAAGACATTCCCTGAGTCATAACAGAAACTGTTCATATCATTATAGTTCATATATGGAAAACATATTTAATTATCCTTAAAAAATACCACTTAATCTCCAGGACCAGAGGAAAACCTGAGTTCCTGAGTCCAGGTGCACATTCTAACTGTTTCCAGCCTCCAGCATGGATCAAGACTGTGAAAAAAAATTACTTGTCTTTCCTCCTTCCCAAATTCCATACTAGCTGAATTAAAGTCCTAATGCTTTACTATATATCCAGATCTGGATTAGTGGGTGACTAGCAACAAAGTGATATCTCAGTAGGTAAAACTGAACATCATCTCTGTCTCAGTTCTTTTTCTGGGAAACAGATTAATGAGATTTCCCTATCTTACAAAGGCTTTATGAAAATGCTTATTTGCAAATCTGTTATACACTGTAGCAAAGTACTGACACATGAAAGATGAGACATGTCGAAGAATCTGTCTTCAAAACAGAACTTCAATAGCATGTGTTAAATAAAACATGAGAATTCATATTTAACAATGAGGAATACACCTACTGTTGAGAAGCTGCTCATTAAGAAGGCATTCTGTGATGAGGAGATAGGATTCCAATGGTAAAAGAAATAGCATGTAAACATATGTTAAAAAAACTGTACCACAAGACACAAGCATAGGAAGAATGATTTTTTTCTGTCTTTGAGTACTTGACTTCATAATCTTACAATATTTATTTGTGCCTTCTGCATGTTTGTATACATTTATGGGCTGTATCAGCTATGTTAAGGTACTGGGTAATCCACTACAAAACTGTCAAAAGGTACAAGGAAGAGGCGTGGATGAGAAGGTTTAAACACCCAGATTAAAAATCCTTGACATTTTCAGTTTCTCTGTTCCTTAGTTTCATGTTTAGGCTTCTTTCATAGACATGCAACTACTACCAGCAAAATCCTTCTCCTACTGGCACAGTCACATTCTTTATAAAACCATGATTACAAGCTCTATAAATATCTACACAGATAATCTTTCAGTGTCCAACTATTTAAGAAAAAGAATGGCAAAAGTCATGTTCCTAATTCAGGGCTGAAGGTTAAAGGTTGACAACAGTAATACTTCTGCCAAAGTGAGTAAAATCTATCATCCTGATCCGTTGCTCTGGATGACTGACTTACTAAATTCCTAGTGGAATTTAGTGGAGTTTTTCTAGCACAGTGCAAATGTAATTTTTCTTGAAAGCTTCCCAGTATCTGTGCTAGAAAGATTGCTACACAAAGGCCCTTGATGAACAAAACCTTTAGCAGCTTCCTTAAAATTGTTTTTCTAGTCTGTATTTTGGAGACTATCTACAATTTGAATAGAGTTGGCCCCATTTTGTTTCCATATTGCAACCTTTATCTGAGTATTCATACTCAGACCTTTGTCCATATTGACCTGTATTCCTGTAGGTCAGTTTTGGCTTAAATCTTTGCTACATTCTTAATCTCACTGATAATGGTTTTTCCAACCCACCTTAAGCAAGGAGCTAAATCCAACCATACCGTTTATACGTAAAATTAAACTTCAGAGGCAAAGGTTAAACAAAAGGTTGGTTGCACATTTCATTAGAGAACTTCCTTTCCTCCTTCCTGGATTTATCCTCATTGCTCAGAGTCATTAGGATTCTCTCTTATTTCTAGTTTACCTAAAACAGACTTTGAGCTTTCTCTTACTAATGAAAATTAGCTTGTCTAACAGTAGTGCTAATTTTTTTCACCGATTACAACATTTTGTTCTAACACAATGTTAGATGTCATGCCACTGGTTTTGTATTAGACCAAATTTTAAGAGCTTCATAATTAACAGAAAGCCTTTACATTTTTGAACATTACGTGACTATATTTTTGTAAAGAAAAATGCACAGTGCCCTATCACACATTGTGCTGACAATTTAACTTCTGCAATATCAGATGCAAATGAAACCTCTTAAGCAGCTGGCAGCAAATTTTGAACTACACAGCACTATTACCCCAAACTACATTACACTGAATTTATCCGTCATGGAGTACTAAGACATTATTTGAACATGACTGATTAAAAAGTGCTACAGAAGCGGCCACTTAAGGTGTGCCTTGTAATCTTGTAAATAATGTTTTGAGAAGGAGCTATGCTGTATACAAAGATGTGATATAGAAAAAGGAAACTGGACTTAAGGAGGATTAGACAGATCAGGAGGCTTATCATAGTGAAAACAGGAGTCTTTCATCACCTAGTCACCTCTTAAATTTGGTCCTATTCAGTAGTGACTGAAAGTCATTGCTGCTTAGTGACATATGAAATGGGTTTGGGTTTTAGAGCAGATTGTAACTGGAAAGCATCCATATCATAAAAGGCAGAACCACAAATGTTTTTAATCTGCACCCACACTGACAATTTTCCCAGATGTGACCTAAAGAGTGAATGTGCTTCAAGAGTTTAACTACTGTCTTAGCTGAATAAACAGTTTCTCAATGCTAGGATAAGAGCAGAAGGCAAGACAGGGTGGGAAAATTCTATCCTAGTCACAGAGTACCTGCGTTGGCTGAATACCTTCTTCTTCAGAGGTGCTGGCTGAACATCTTGTATGATAAGTAAACCAGCCTAATATTAAACCTTATAGATTTGAGATGTACACAAGTATACATGCAGAAAAGCAAGGTCGAGGAACGCACTATCAGCATAAGGAATCCATCTCGAGATTTCTAATTCTATTTTTTTAAGTTTTCAGGCTCAGCCAACATTATGTCACACACAGGGTAGCTGGATAAGATCAGTGCTTATCTGCTGCTTCTGATCATGTGGCATCATTCTGCTTTGCTTATCTTTTAAATCGATGTTGCACTGTTACAAATGACTACATGAGGTGAAAAGGCATGATAAATTAGGCTTATCTTGGTGTGCAGGATTTTTTCTTGGAAAAAAAATAAGGATAGCTCATTCATTTTTTCTCAAAGCAATAGGAATTTATCTCTTTTTTTCTTCTCATATTATAAATAATGATTATTTTGATTTTTAGTATAATTCAGAATTCTCAGAAGATTTGTGGAACAATTTTAGGTTGTTCCATATAGAATAGGTTTCTAAATAGAGGTTCAAAGTATACAAACACTGCAAAGTGATACAAAGATGTGAGAATTCAAAATAACAACCACTAAGTTACATGCAAATGAAAAAAAGAATTTCCGATGACATTTAATAATACTATGTTTCTTACCAGAAGGAAGATAGTTACTGTTCAATATTGGAAAGAACATTAAAAAAAAAAAAAACACAAACCCCCCCACCAGCCCCAAACACCCAATCTCTAGGAATGTAAGTTCAGGCCAGAATAGCTTGAAATAAATATAAAAATCAAATTTTAATTACTTTGTAATTAAAAATAATAAGTCAACTTTAAGAGTTTAAAGGATTGTAAGTTTAAAACACTGACTTTAAAATGTGAAAAAAAAAATTACTCCTTTTTCTCTTTGCTTTCTGAATGTGTTAGATTATGTTACTTTCATCAGAGCAAGAATTCCTATGAGCCTTTTGGGCATTATTCAGTTTTCTGTCTCCTAAATATATTACATTTTCCAAAGTAACTTTTGTTTTGTTTCTGAAAGCATTATTCTCATCTATTAATGTGGTAATAATGGATGAAAAGTGGTGGTACATCTATTATTAAAACAGAGAAAGATGCCACAGGGGTCATTAAAAATAGTTTATATTAAATTGGAATGGTTTTCACTTAGACCCTTCATTTACATCATTCCAGAGTAGAATAAAGATTAAAAGTAGAGGATGTGATCAAGTTCGCATACTTAGCATATTAACTATTTAAACATGCACAAATTCATCAGATAAAAGGTATGTAAGGATTTTGTTTTCATTATCTCACAAATGGGTGATATAGAGATTAGGAGCCACAGCTTAATCCTGCGCATATTACTGATATAATCTCTTTTACAACACTAGGAAATCTCATTAGGGTATAAATAAATTAGATGTTTTTCACAAAAGTTTGGAGCTGGCTTGGTGGAGCTTCTGCCCTTCTCTTCCTATTTGAAAGTGCTGTGTGAAGATATATATTTATAGATAATTCTTAATAATGATAACTGTGGAATCAAAGAAAAACAGTTGAAAAGTGATCTGGCTTTTAGCCAGTCCTACCAGATTTTACCCCACTGTCCTTCCTCAGTGAAGTAAGCACACTTTACACCTGCCTTGCTGCATTTCAGTACAGGCTACATGTTACCCCAGAGAGTTGTGTTGCAGAGTATTGCAAATGCTTCAACAAGTCATAAATGTTCTTCATGTAAGGTTCAATTTCTTCACATATCTTAAGGTTCAGTTTCTTCAGATATTTAAGGCTTAATTACATTGTTATTTTTAGTTCAAGAAAGGTTATGGGTTATTATTTCCTTGTAAGGAAAATCTACTTAAGATGTCATTAGCATTCTCAAAATTTGTCAATCACTACAGTAATAGAGAATCACAAAATGGTGCAGGTTGGAAGGGACCTTCAAAGATCGTCTAGTCCAATCTCCCTGCAACATGGCTCAGAGCCCTGTACAACCTGACTCTGAACACTGCTGGTGATGGGACACCCACAGCTTCTCTGGGCAACCTGGTCCAGTGTCTCACTGCCCTCATCACAAACAATTACTTTCTAATAGCTAACCTAAACCTGCCCTCTTTCAGTTTAAAACCATTGCCCCTTGTCTTGTCAATACAGGCATTGGCAACAAGCCCCTCTCCACGTTTTTATAGGCCCCCTTTATATGTTGAAAGGAAGCAATAACCCTGGAACGTTTCCCTCCCCAGGCTAAACAATCTTAGCTCCCCAAGCTAAAAGACCTCAGCTTTTCCAGTCTTTCTTCAGAGAAGAATGTTTCCAGAACTCTGACCATTTCTGTGGCTCTCCTCTGGATCTGGATGCATTACTCCAGATGGGGTCGCACTAGAGAAGAGCAGAGGAGGAGAGTATCACGACAGTATCTGGCTTCTGTTTGCTTCATAGCTCCTTTGTTCCTCTACGCTGACTTTTAAAGGTTGTATTTGATATTGTTTCAAATATGATTTGACTTTAGTGAACAGCTTTCTGCTTTTGTTTTCTCCAGCATCTCACAGACTCACAGAAGGATTGGTGTTGGAAGGGGCCTCAGGAGCCCAAGCCTGCTGCTTAAACAGGGCAACTTGGAGCCCTGGACCACCTCCAGACTTCACCACCTCTATGGCAGTCTGTGTTAGTGCATGATCATACTCAGAGTAGAAAAGTTTTGATGTCCAGAGGAAACCTCACATGTTTCGATTTGTGCCCATCCCTTCTTGCCACTGGGCACAAAAGAGAAGAGCCTGGGCCCATTCTCTTTGCACCCTTCCTTCAGGTATTTATATAGGTCAATAAGATACTCTCTTTTCCAAGCTGAATAGGGCTTCAGTCCCAGCTCTCACAGGTTTTTTTCTTAAAAAATTCTCTAGTCTCTCTTATAACCCTTTTCTAGACACTGTTCAGTAGCTCTCTATCCCTTTGATACTGGGAACATATCGACTTATACTTTTCCTATAAAATTCTATAAAACCTTTTAAGGTATTTCAAATAAAAGTTACATGTAAGATGTTTTGTGATTCCTTTCCCTTTCCTTTCCTTTCCTTTCCTTTCCTTTCCTTTCCTTTCCTTTCCTTTCCTTTCCTTTCCTTTCCTTTCCTTTCCTTTCCTTTCCTTCTAATTAACTAACATCAGATGACTGTAATATTTTCTTGTAATATTAGCTTGGTCCTAAGACAGGTCAAAAGATCACAGGAGACGGCAGTTAAGTTTTTTCAGCTCTCAGGGCATTCATATAATAAAGACACCCAGACAAGGTCCCCAGTTTACAGTTATCCAGCCTGGGCCAGACTACAATTTCTGAGATTTTTTTTTTTTTCACATCTAAGCCTTTCAGTTGGGATTATCCTATAAAGGAAGAAGACCTGATATGTAATTCTGCTACTGCTAACAGAATAATACCAGCCATTTGCAAAAGTGGTATTGGATTAATTTGTCTTCTCACAGCTTGCGTGCAAGTCTACAGGGGGCTCCAAAACTCTTTGCAGTGATCTGCTTTAGATTAAATTAGTGTAATGCAATTTACATCCAAAACAATTTCTGAACATATCCATTTTTCTTCCTCTACTCAATCAGAAATGAAGGAATGAAAGAAGGGAATAGAGGAAGGAAGAAAAGGATGATAGTACATTCATTGATTCATTCATCATTTCTTTTTCCATTTTTGGACTGTAAGATTATTTCATCTGTTCTCATATGAATTATAATTAATAGCATTAATAAGGTGCTTAGCCTACATTGAAAGAAAATTAATGTTATTAGCCACAGAATAATTCTCTAAGGCATGTCACATGCAGTGACATTATAACTATGAATGTGTTCAACATTGAATTCTGTTATATATACATCAGTATGAAAAAGCAATAGATATACATGGTCCCAAAGCTTATTAAGAGGCTTTGTAATTTGGATATTTCATGAGGATTGTAATCATACTCTTCGGCATGGGTTTAACAAGCCACAAACATAAAATATTCAAGGAAGTATTTTATTCATGTGTCTTTTAGGCTTTTCTCCTTCTAATATGATGATTGCCTGACAATTGAATAATTGTCCAATTTGGTACTGCTTTTCAAGAAATAAACAAATGAAAATAGAACTGTTTTGTATTTAGAATTCTGAGTCTTGAGTGAACTTTTCCATCTTAAAGGAAAAACTTTTGGTTTCTCTCTTGAAAATGGCACCTAGTCTTTCTGATTCCAGCTGATCTCTCAAATGAGGAATAATACTTCAGTTGCATTTCATTGTTCAATCTTTACGTTTTTTTCATCACTGGCCTGGCAATACTTCTACTTGCAACTTCTACTATTTTCTACTCTTTTTTTCAAAGTCATCCACAAGGGTCTTCCACATGTCTCAGTCAGCACAAAACACTGTAAATTTATTTTATGACTCAGTTAAAGTTGGTGTATTTTTCCTACCAAAGGTCAAAGATTTCTGATATTGTTCTACAATGTAGTTTTTCAATATGCTCATGTTTTCTTCATATGCTGTGTTGTCTTTACTTAGAAAGTCTTGCAGCATATTGTTATATCTGGGCTATTTTGTTCTTACTGCTTTTGAAAGTTACATTTATCTATGCATAAATACTAATTTCTGTCAAGTGAATGATAAAACCCCCGTTTCTGAAAAGCTCACAGTATTCACTTTTTCATCTTTTCTAGACTTTTTTTTTTAGCTTTTCTACTGCAGCATCTTCAGAGGCATTTCCAAGAACATGCTGGTTACTGACATCAGAAGTACAGTGAATCAATCTGCTTTCTCTGACATAGCTGATGCATTAAAACTGGACTTTTCAGTGGAGGTTAATGGAAATAAGTACTCCCTTCAACTGAAAAAACGAAAAGCTATATTATTCCTCCAGATTCATTTGGAAATGACAGCCATAACTTTTATTTTTTTTTCACCAGGCTAATAATGGAGGAGAAAGTAGCAGAGGAACTAAACACATTTTCTATATCCTGGAGCAAATATGCCATCTCTCATTAGCAAGATCATACAAGACATAAGCAAAAAAGAGTAACCAGATCCCAACTGAAAAAAAAATGTTACTTTTATCCTAGTAAATGACTAGTTTACTAGTATACTAGATGTGGATCTGTTTCCTGATTAAGCTAGCTCTACTCTCCCTGATGCTCCTGTAATGAAACAGGAAAGGACAATACCTGAGGAATCTTGTGTATCTCTACATCAAAATTTGTTCTAATTTTCTATATTAGCACCATTACATTTGTATCTGTGACTTATCCCAAGCTTTTTAAACAGCATGCTTCTGTCCCACAGTTGGTTTATTTGACACATCTCCTAAGAGCCTGTGGTCATTCTGGAAAAGAGCAGTGGTTTTCAATCTGTTACCACCTCTGCATCACTAAATAGCCTGAAACAGCAGCATGTCAGCTACCTTGCTTTCCAGCTTGCTGTTCAAACCCTAGAGACACTCTCTGGTGCAGCGAGGAAACAGCAAAATGTAACGGCAGCAGCAAATAACCAATTAGGCTGGAATAAGCTAAATATTGCACAACAGAAAAAAGAAATAAAGCACAGACAGTAAAACCTGCTAATGCCCAGTAGATTGCTATAATGTGGATGCAAACAGAAATTATAACACATGCATTCTTTTATCTAATGGAAGTACTCAAATGACCAAATGCTGGTGGGCACTGATAGACATGGTAAAGATTCAGGATTAATGGAACCGGAATTAGAAAAAACCTGCTCTCTCTTTACAAAACATGATTTACAAAAGAGTATTGTTCTGTTATCTCCTACATTGAAAACCCTTCCTAAGCACATCACAGTTTCCCACAAGGGTTGTCCCCATTCCTGTAAATACTGCAATAAGTACATTTCAAATCACTAAGTATGCTGCGTTGCCTTTTGCCCACTATTTCTGCAACCAGACTTCTTGATGCAAAATATGCAAAGAATACATGTTTAACTGCACACGCTGGCATAATTTATGTATGCACCAAAGCTAAATCTCTGTTTACAGAAACTTAGTCAGAAAGCCTTCTTGAAGAAAGCCAATTTGCACTGACTTGTACTGAGAAGAGAATCAACTTGGGGTGTACAGCAAGGAGAACCATAGAGTCATCTTTACTGTTTACAATACTGCTATTCTACCATAAGATTATTTACAAATATGAACTGTTACTTGTTTTCACAGGTGATTATCTCTGGAATCAGAGAAACACTTCAATACATCTAGAGATGCAGGAAGCCTGTCGAAAGATTTAAGAACCAATTCCTCTCCAGCCTCAGGCAGAATGAAAGGCAAATTCATGTTTTTTAACTATTCTTCATAAACAGAAGTGGACTTCATCTTAGTGATGTCAGTAACTCAGAGAACTCACTGAAATAATTAGCAAATTAGTTTTGGCAACAGTGCATATTATGTATGTAATTTGAAAATATTTTGATCCTGATATCATATGGTCACTTTTTAAATTAATATATTGTTTTATAAGAATAATCTGCATAGGCGCACTCAGAAACTCAGAGGGTTGGATTCAACTACTCAGCTTCAAAAGTCCACAGTTAGATGTCCACATCTCTGCTGAGTCCATGCTGTATAGACCACCTTCACAGTCAAAGAAGGGAATTGGCTTTTGTAAGACACAATAAATTTGACAATAAAGTAGATATTGCAAAAACTCAGATTATCATGCTTTCTAAATGACTGTTTTTTTCCCCTAAAGAACAAGTATGACAGATATACTGTAGACACAAATTGCTGGTCTCAATTTGGTGAACACGAACACAAGTCATCATAAATTCCTTCCACTGCTGTTATAAGCACACATAACATACCAACACTCCAGTCCATTTCCTCCACTGCGTCACCATATAAACCATGCTTGCTCTTTCCTTTGAATTTTTCTGAAGCATATAGAGCAGTATGGACATGAAGATAAGACAGGACAAGAAGAAATGGTCTATCAGTGTTCCTGGGAAACAAAACAAACCAAAACCACAGACAATTAGTATATTTTATAATAAGATTTCTACAAATAAATCTTTCTTCAATAGAGTCAAAAAAAAAAAAAAAAAAAAAAGGCTCCCTGTCCCCCCACAAACAAACTGACACCAAAACAAAACAAAAGGTGAAAAGGAATACTCTAATTGATTACAGGGTAATTCTGAATAAATGCATACCCAGTAAAAATGCCACTCTTTTACTGAATTGAAAGCAAAAATAAATGGCAAACCTATCTAAATACTATTTGCTATATATATTGAAAAAGGACTCATTTAAAGGCAGGAATCTAGCAGCTTCTGAATACAAACATCTCTCCTCATTTTACAAGTATATTTTTAAAAACCTGAATACAATTGCTGTTCAAAAACATACCTTCAGCACTACATATCTATGTGAAACACAATTTCCTTCCTCACAGAGTCACTTGGAAGCTGATGAATTAAACTGTTATGGGGACCTGGGTCTAAGGTATATGACCAAATCTCTTTTATTTTAAGGCTCTGTATATGCATGCATGTGACTCTACATAACCGGAAAGTCATACTAATATAAAAATTTTTCTTCTCAAAGTAATGAACAGTCTCCATTGTCTTTTCTCAATTTCCTAAAGAGATGAGTGAAAGAAAAGAAAAGAAAAGAAAAGAAAAGAAAAGAAAAGAAAAGAAAAGAAAAGAAAAGAAAAGAAAAGAAAAGAGTGCAATAAATAGACTGTAAATTTTGCTGTTCATGTGATCTGTCAACATGATATTTATGATCAATTCCAGCAGGCTTTGAAAACACAGCTCAAACAAGTACTTCTCCTTATGCATTATTTATACTACTTTACTTAAAATTGTGCCGTACTAGCCAAATTTACTGCTATATGCTCTAACAGCATTTGCAGTACATTATGCTTATTGTAAATATCTGCTGAACCTCAAAAGCACTACCCACAAAACTTGTCTGGATCTCACCTTAAAGCACACAGCTAATTGCAGACTACTTTTAGTTTCATTTATCATATTTTGCCTCACCAAGCTGTGGTGGATAATACTTCTGATTTGCATCAACATCAAAGGGAAACCATGTATTTTCTCAAGCAGCTGTTTCATCCACCCTTTAAAGAGGGGAGGCCCAATACAGGCATGCTCACAAAAATAATTTCTTTAAAATTAACAAAAAAATCCTACCACTCAGAACTTTAAAACAAAGTCTTTTAGC
This sequence comes from Rhabdornis inornatus, assembly GCA_013397075.1. NCBI lineage: Eukaryota > Metazoa > Chordata > Aves > Passeriformes > Rhabdornithidae > Rhabdornis > Rhabdornis inornatus. The sequence continues at coordinate 1,257,500 of VWZS01004219.1, forward strand.
AGAAGAGATTAATCTGATATCAATAATTTCCTCTTAAAGAAAAATAATATTGTTTAATTTAGTATATTTATGATCCATTTTTCCTCTTTTCTTGGTTGTATCTGTTCTTTCACAAGTTGCATGGTTAAAGCTTTTTTTCCTACTGGCATATACAGTAGTAGATAAACAGAAATGGGAAATTTTTATCCATTTTACTAATTTGATACGTGTATTTCTGATGGGGATTAATTCTTCATTTAAAAATTTCACTTTTTAGGAAACTCAGAAGAAATACAACATTCTTCATGTGGAAAATACATTAAAAAAATATTTTAATTCTCTTACAAACATTTGTGCATCAAACCTGTATTACCTTATTAATATAAAGTACTGATCCAAAAAAATTAAGACAATGTTTTTGTCTTAACATAAAAGATATACTTTCCACAAAATTGTTTGTTGCTATTTGAAAGGTCATATATGTGAGAACTTTTCACAACTGTAGCAACAAATACCAGGAGATCCCTAAGACAATTAAAAAAGCTGAAACTATCACCAATTGAAGTAAAAAAAAAAAAAAGACGTATATTTAAAAGTAGTAAATATATGTATATATTTAATATATACATAAATGTAATACTGACCTTTCACTAGAGAATTTTACTGCAAGGCAGATGATTTTTGTTTTACAACTTGCATTTTGCAATGCCCGGGATTATGTATCCTTAAACACAGTTCACTGAATTGAGATGAATATACAAATTCTAGGGTAAAACACCACAAAAAATTATTTTGTACTTTTAACACTGCAGGCTAAATTTAGTTTTCATGCAAACTACCTTGTTCTAATGCCACAGAGACTGCATTCTCATAACTGCCTATTTGCTTTGCTAAAAGTATCAATAGCTTCAATTACAAATGTTATTTTCAAAGTGTAATAATTCAAGTTTGTTTTGTTGTTGTAATTTTGTTTGTTTGTTGAACTCACAGAAAGATCTAACTTTCATGAAGAGTCATCAAATCAATGACTGATATGAAAGAGCACTACATAATTCTCTTTTTTCCAACTAAAATTGACAGCTTTTGATTGACAGCTTGCTGTCGGGTGGAGAAGTGTCTCACCTATTAATATCCTATAAAAGATCAGAGGCAGCTATTTATCTCCTGCCAAAACACTTTGAGGGGAATCATAACTGAATACCTTTACTCTGACCTTGAAAATGGAATGACAATACCAGCTAGTAGGCAGGAGAGAAATTTGACAATAACAGCTTAACTCCTGAACCACTTCAAAAAACAGCTCTTTCAAAAATGTATTCCCACTATCTTTTACACAGCCCAAACACAGAGAATCACTGTTTCAAAAGATTTGAGATTTTTTTATCCTCACGAGTCACACAGTTTTCAATTTATTGAGTAGCTAGAGAGATTACACACATCTGACATAAGATATTCTTCAGAGTATTTTTAATGGATCTTGAAAACATCTTAAAGCATCACACTGCTGGTGACTCTTCTGCATTGCAAAGTACCAGGTTCTTTTTTATTGTGAGGTGTCTTTATACTACTCAAGGATTCAGCTCAGGCTTGAGCTGTAAAATACAGCTTCAAAGTGGGTGAGAGAGCAATTAAAACTAATCTGACTTTGTGCTTCAAACATGAGTCTTTTAACTTTTTTTTTCCTGCACATCTGCTCTAACTGCTTGCTGCTTTGAAAACTCCTTGGGCAATTGTTTGCTTTTCTGTGCACTTAAATTTGACACCTTACAGGGAAGGACCATCACCCAGAGGTGCCTGGACAAGCCCGAGAGCTTGGCCTGTGAGAATTTAATGAAATCCAACAAGGCCAAGTGCAAAGGCCTGCACCTGAGTCATGTCTTCCCAAGCACAAATGCAGGCTGGATGAGGAATGGATTGAGAGCAGAAATGAGAAGGACTTGAGGGTGTTGGTTGACAAGAAGCTCCACATTAGCTGGCAGAATATGCACTTGCAGCCCATAAAGCTGACGGTATCCCAGGCTTCACCAAAACCAGCATGACCAGTAGGTAATCCTTGAACACTTCCAGGGATGGGGCCTCTACCACTGCTCTACCTGTTCCAGTGCTTCACCACCCTGCAAGTAACGGATTCCTTCATAATATCTAACCTAAACCTACCCCCTTTCAGTTTAAAACTATCATATCTCGCTATCAGTCCTCATAAAAATTCCCTCTCCCTCCTTTTATAAGCCCCCTCAAGATACTAGAAAGCTGCCGTGAGGTCTCTCTCGACCCTCCTCCTCTTCATGCTGAACAACTTCAGCTTTTTCAGCCTGTCCTCATAGGAAAGGAGTTTCATCCCATTCATCATCTTCTTGATCTCCTCCTCTGGACCCACTGTAAGAGGTCCACATCTTTCTTGTGCTGAGCACCTCACACCTAGATGCAGTACACTTGGTGAAGCAGCAGTGTGTCAACACAAGCAGATAGAAACATAACATCTCCTCTCCTGTAATTTTCCTTTTACTATAGAAGTTCTTCTTAATCAGTATGTTCTCAGTGGATAAATTAATTAGCGCTTATTCCCCACGGATGCCTCTCCTACTTCCAGATTAGATCACCAGTAAGACAGTGATCTTTGTGATAGGACTGGATGAATACCCTTTATTAAACCTTCTTGTTCCTGCAGGAGGAAAAGCCAAATTTTGACTTAGTTGTATCAAAGCAGGACTGTTCTATATGCTGGATTTTGTTTTGTTCTGACTGTTAACAGTGCTAAAACTCTTCTTGATCTGAATGAATCCATGAATGAATGTTTCTGTCCTGCTCTTTTAAAATACACACCTACAAACACAGATGTCATATTTTCAATTTATTTCAAAATCAAAAAGAGAACTCCAGACCACTTGGGGGTAACTTATCAGAACCAGAAAAGGTGTTGAAAAGGTAACAGAGAGAAGTGGAAAAATGTAAATATATACAGAAAATCTGACTCTTTCTAGTAGATATTAAAAGTAGGATTTGTTACTACTATATCTGCATTTTTGAAATAATTCTTCCATGCCAATAGACAAGACACTTCTAATTTTCCAATTTCATGCCTTCATTGCTTCCCTTAAATACTTAAGGTAAACAATTAACATATGTTTGCATTTCCTTTCTCTATAACCTTTTTTCTCCCCCTCCTAAAGAACATCTTTGTAAGCATGGAGAAAAAAAAGAAATTTATCATCTAGTACAAATTAAACTCATTACTAAACCCTCTCATCCAGAAAGCTTTGCAGTCCAGTATAAAGATCTACTTCTGTTTCAGAAGTATTCCATTGACCACTCAGTCTGCCACTCATTGCAGAACTAGTGAGGTCTCTAATCATTCTTAAATGATCTAAAGATTGAGTAAAGCCCTCTATGAACGCACCCCTTCTTCCTGTTATCTTTTTGTTCAAAAGGCATAACCACAGGTCTGAGAGAAAAGGCGTAAAGATCCAGTAGAGCTGTTACAGCTTATAAGTTACTACATTTTTTAATATATGTGTACATATACAATATATGTATACAGAAATACACAAACTCTTCTCTGTAATTTTTATTTTGCTGTAAACTATAAGGAATATTCTTCTGGGATTCATAAAAACACTTGATTTGAGAACTGTAACTTCAGTACAACATGACAACTGTTAGATCTTAAGACCTGGTGATATATGGAAAAACTCTAAACCACAGGCTCCTAGAGTAGATAACAAAAAAATTGAATAGGTTGCAACAGTGAAATCTAGTCCTTGCAACAGTGTTTCAAGGACTAAAATAGACTAGATAAAAAGAAAATTTACAATTTATTAACTGTTATTATAAAATTTTGAAAATTATGCTTATGCAGTCTATGACTGGTAACACTAGGCAAGAAAATTCTTCAAATTCACCTTCACCACAGCTTTTAAATATAATCACATTTGTATTTAAATACTGTTTTCCAGAAACTAGATTTCATTAGACTTTTGAAAAATATTATTATTACTTGTGATCAGGTATGGAAGTTTCTCAGAGAGGTATTCTGTACCACAGAGTGGTATTTTTATGTTGTTAATTTCTGATATGCTAGAAACTGGACTCTGGCATTTTGCAAAATTGGATTTTCTGTGCAGCTGGTCATGGAAGGGCATGCTGAAGATGTATGAATGACAACCACATTGAATTTAACATAAAATAATTAGCATCCATTTGACTTTCAAATACATTTTCATACCAAGAGAGCATTCTGATAGTTTTTGACATGTAAACACACTTCCTCTCAGGAAAAAACAATTAGAGTTAACATACACAGAGCTGACCTGCCCACTTACAATTAGGGTAAGCAACTAAACTTCTACCTGTTCTCACACACCGGATCTGACACTTGTAACAGCATACATACTTCTCCAGTGCCATTTTTGGGCATTGAGTTTTGGATTTGCTCTCTTTCAGTCTATTAAGGAATAAACAAAAATTGTAATATGCACTGGACTAAGGAAGATAAAATACAATACCTCCTCTCCAAAAACCAGACCAAAGTAAGTACAACAGCACATAGCTATTCACTATGAAGACATTATAAGACTTTAAAAATACAAATTCTAATGATTATATAGAATCACAAGCCAAAGTCAGACATCCAGCACTTTGAGGTAGTAGCTCTGAAGACTCCCTCTCCTTATTTTGCTAGGAATCAAAACCTCTATTATTTTGTGATCTCTGTGCCCAAACAGCCTCCATCCACCACAACACCCACCAGTCTTTCTCTGTTCACACAGAGCAGGTCCAGCAGGGCCCCTCCCCAGGTTTGTTTGCTCACCAGCTATGTCAGGAAGTTGTCTTCCATACACTCCAAGAAACACTTACACAGTTTCCTGTTCACTGCACTGCATTTCCAGCTCTGGTAAGCTGAAGTCCCCCTCATAAACAAAGGCCAGGAATTGTGAGACTTCTCCCAGCTGCTTATATAATATTTTGTCTTTCTCTTTATCCTGTCTAGGTCGTCCATAACATATTCCCACCACGGTGTCTACCTTGTTGGCCTATTCCCTGATCCTTATCTATAAACACTCAAACTTATCACTACCATCAGTAAGCTCTGGATAATCAAAACACTCCTTAACATAAAGGTCTACCCCACCTCCTCTCCTTCTTTGCCTATTCCTTCTGAAGAATTTGATGTTTATACATGGTTAGAAGTGACAAAACTGAAAATTCCTGAGAAACAGCCAGAAAAGATAATGTCTGAAAGTCCATCACCTGAACTCTGAAGAACTTATAGAGGTAATAAATATAGGCAATAGGTAAATAAACTTACACAGATAAAACATGGGAAAATGAATATATATTCATATATATATATTGTAAAGATATTTAACCAACTAAAAGACACGTGATATCTGATGATTTTTATTTTGATGATGAAATGTGTATTCAGAACCAGGTAAGGTGAAAGCTTAAATTCTTTAACTTCAGAATTATTTGCTCTCTGGTATAATTGTGCACAAGGATTAACAGTGACTATGACTGAGTTTGCTACTTAATGTATCAGATAAAGAAAAGGAGACTGTGTGACGAATTCAGTGTTCAAACGTGTGGCTAAAGGGCTGAAAGAACTGGAATGGCAAGAATGCTGTCAGGCACTGTGCCTTCCAAAAACCTTGTGGCCCTCCACTTCTGCAACCTGTTTGCCTCTTGGAGGCCATTCACTTGCAAATGGACAAAGTCAGTGGTTTAGTCATAAAAGCAATGGTCTACAGGTGCTCTGAAGTTAATAGTTATGAACTCTGTCATGTCAGAACTAGTGTGTCAAAGCAAATATTGATTTTGTTGCTCACAGTAATACATGGGGCAGATCAGTTCAGTGAATATTAATCTAATTACTCATATCCCTGGGAGTAAGGTTTATGGTCATATACTTTGCATGTGGATTCATTAAAGGGCACAATTAAGATTGCTCAAATGCCCTAATTGCTTCTTAATACTTTAGCATGTTTGGAAATCCTCTAATATAACATTGACTATGAAGAGTCTAGGTTATAATTCTCACTGTAATTGCAGCACTTCTGTAACAAAGTTTGTTGTAAATTATGAATATGTGCTATTAACCTTGACTTCAATTTAACATCACTGTTGTCTGAAAACTACACTGACATTTGGGGCCAAGTGCCTAAATGATGTAAAGCCACTTACCTTCAGCTAGGTCAACAAAGCTATGCTGACTTAGATGATACATTATTTTGCCAGATCTAAACACTGAGGTCAAACAACAACACTAATTTACATGGTAACACTGCACATTAAACATATTCATGCAGTTAAAAGAGTTACTAGTTTTCTACCATCAATTTTCATCTTGAACTCACTTATTTTGAGGCAATGATTTCATTGTCATGGCATTGAAATCAGTGAAACATTCATAGATACCTAAAACAGTATCACTACAGGCTCTTTATATTCTTGTAAATAATGGAAGAATATACCAACATACAGTTAACGTACCTGAGAGTCTTTTGAAATCACCAAATACTTGGTCACTAAGCAAGTAATCTCTCAACAATTTTCAAATGTGTTTGTTCCTGTGTTTGTAATAACAAAGTGCTTCGCTGTTAAATTAGTTACAATACATCTGAGAAGGCATCTTTATATCTATCCCCATTGCCAAGAGGAAATAAAGATGGTTTAGCTAACGCATAAATACTTATGAGAATGTTGATTGTGGGGAACAGTTACTCATTTAAGTGAATTTGTTATAAAAAACATTTTTTCAGTATAATGCGTAGAAATGGCCATATCAAATATTCATAAGGATAGAAATGATAAAAAATTGCAGTATAAGATCAAGATTTTAGATAAACATTTTTTTTTGCTAACAGCTAGAAGCAGCTGCTCTGCATAGTCATTAAGTCTAGGGAATTTACCCGCAGATTCTTGCTACATGTTTCCATCAGCAATGACACCATATGCATGTATTCACAGAAAACAATGCTATGTACTTTAAAGAATAGTAATTCAGGGATGTGGAATAGACATTCAGAATAATAGTAATTATATATCTTAGAATATGATTTTACCTTGATTTAGTATTTTTAAAAATGCTGCAAATTGTGTTGAAAGTGGTGGAGAAAAATACATACACATATTTTGTTCCAGAAGTTAAACTGATTAAATATTTTTTTTCTCCAAATATATCGATTTCTATTTTAGAATATACTTTTTTGACTTAATCCCATTAAGAACCCTTTGGTGACAATTGCGGAAAAGTAACTGACTTAGCAAAAAGGAACCATGACTTAGAATGCTTTTGCAAACCCAGTGTTTAGGTGGCCCAATATGATGGCTATTGAAAACATTGTTTTCAAAACCTGTTTGTTTCACAGAATCACAAAATACATAACAAGTAAAGTTGGAAGGGACAACAGTGGGATAGTCTGGTCCAACCTCTCTCAAGGTCATCCCAGAGCACATGGCACAGGATTATGTCCAGACAGTTCTTAAATATCTCCAGCAAGGGAGACTCCAAAACACCTCTGGTTAACTGTTCCAGGGCATTGTCACCTGCACAGTAAAAAAAAGTTCTTCCTCATATTCAGGTGGAACTTCCCGTGCATCAGTTTCTGCCCATTGCCTCTTGTGCTATTGCTTCGCATTACCAAGCAGAGCCTGGCTCCATCCTCTTGACACCCCCCGTGCAGATCTTTATGTACAGTGATGAGGTTCTCTCTCAGCTGTCTCTTCTTGAGGCTGAACAGGCCCAGCTACCTCAGCCTTTCCTCGTAAAAGAGATGCTCCATTTCCTTAATCAGCTTTATTGCCCTCCACTGGACCTGCTCAAGCAGATCCACATCTCTCTTGTCCTGAGAATACCACAACTGGACACAGCTCTCCATATGTGGCCTCGCCAGGCTGAGCAGAGGGGCAGCATCACCTCCCTTGACCTGCTGGCAATGCTCTCCCTAATGCTCCCCAGGATCCCTTTGGCCTTCCTGGTCACAAGGATACACTACTGGCTCATGGACAGCTTGTTATCCACCAGCACCCACAGGTCCTTCTCTGCAGAGCAGCTTTCCAGCAAATCACTCCCAGCCTGTCCTGGTGCCTCGGCTTTTTCTGTCCCAGGTGCAGAAGCTAACACCCTGATTTCTAAAAATTAAATCTTTTCGAAATTACTGTCATAAAAGTGGAGTCATCTAAAATGCCAGTATTTAAAAAAAAATTGCCACAGGAATTCCTTTTAATGGATGCATCAATTCCGTGATGAAGAACATTTCCCCATTCCAGAAAAGTCATATATCATGACTCTGCATTGTGCTTTCACAGAATTAAGTCACACCACAAAAGATTCTTCATATTTCAAGTTACATGAAATTCTTAAGAGTTAAATATTTCCCTTTTTACAGAGAAATTAATTACATACCTGATAGGAGGAAACCCAAGAGTAACTCCTACCAAAAAGATTAACTTCAGTCATCTTTTAAAGGAAAAAATATATATATATGTCATATATAATGACATATTCCTTGTGCCCACCAGCTCACATTTTTTCTAATTTTTCAGAAGCACCGTCATTATGAAATGCCAACATTAACTTACAACACAGTTAGAAACCTACCTTTCAATAAACTGCTTGGCTTCTTTTGTCAGCCTCTGAGTAAGGTTCTCATAGGACAGTGGCTGCTGGATAATCTGATGGTCCCTCATTAAAAAGCAGTTTAGGTGTCGAAAATTATAGAAGAAAAAAATCAAAACCACAAGTGAAATTGTGATTATTAACAAGAAGTAACTCAATGCTTGGAAGGGTACTTTGAGAAGGCCAATGTACTGCACTATTGCCAAAGACACAAGGGCAATTCCAGTGACTTGGATTGGGATAACAAGGCCTTTCCAAACCCCTTTTATAAATACGCTGCCTTGGCCAGGCTTGCAGTCTCTAAGATTGGTCACAGGAAGGCCATAAAAGTAATCAAATCCATGGCTGAGGGGGTGGTGACAGAAGTCATTACTGCTTTCACAGTTCATCCCAAGATGCCACTTTCCTACAAAGAGAGAAAGACAGGGAGTATTTTTGTAGTTAAATCATCAAACTTACTTTTAATGTGCATTATTTCAAGCACAAAACTGTCACTGTCTGACTGATATCCCCCTGCTCCCAGCATTTATTGTGTGGATGCCTATTTTCTATTTAAACTTTCTTTATGCCCTCATCAAAGATTTTTTTTTTTCATGTCTGCCTCTTCATCTCAGTTAAAAATAGTTTGGCATAGCTGCTGCTGAAGAGCATTAAATTTTGAGTTGGCTAGCAGATCATTGAAGAGCAACAGAGCCCTAACAGACAGTTAACTTCGGAAATTAAGCCTTTGTGCATGTGTAGTTGTCATTAGAAAATACTATTTTGTAGCAGCTACTGATTGAAGAGGAAGAACCCATACGGAATTACTTTTCCGAAATATTTTTGGCAAATAATTTGACTTGTTAAAAAACCAAAACAAAACAAAAAAAAAAAAAAACCAAAACCCAAAAAACAATCAAACAAAAAAAAAAAAACAAAAAAAACCAAAAAAAAAAAAAAGAAAAAAAAAAAAAACAAAAAAAAAAAAAAAAAAAAAAAAAAAAAAAAAAAAAAACCAAAAAAAAAAAAGGAAGAAAAAACAGTAACAAATATAAAAAAATCAAGAATAGGGAAATCATTAAAGCATTTATTATTTAAATGATTGCGAAATCTCTGAAATTGCCAATAGCCCTCAAAATGCACATATATATATATAGAGGCTGATTATTTTATATTTATATATTTCATATATATTAAAAAAAACCAACAGCAACAAGTAAATTGCAGTCAAATACTATCTCTCACAGCATTTTGTCCCACTAGGAAATCACTCTAATTCTGCAATAATGTTGGACACTGTCTGACAAAAGAAACCACCGAGCCTGATTTGCATTATACTAATATGATCTATATTCATGCTGATTATGGTAAGTATCTAGATAATCCATTCTATGACTCAGGTACAACCTCTCACCATATGCCTATGCATTGCTTTGCACAACAGACCTAATAGGTAGCTGTTACTTGAATCAAAATGCATAATTATAAAAAAATAATCAGATTCAGTCAAGCTTATAGAGATAGATTGTGGATAGAGCTGTGCTCTTTGCTCTCAGCAAGAAAATGTGCTGAATATTTAAAAAAAGCATGCTGGCCTTGACAAAACAGATGACATCATATACTGCTGGGCCAAACTTTATTCATTTTTCTGAATCAAACACCTAAACATGACCAGCATAATTTAGGGGTTGTGATTGTAAAAGAAATAAACAAGAAAATCTGCAAACCTTGTATGTCTTCATTCCCATAACTTAGCCCAAAGAAATTTGAAATATTTATTTTCGAGACTTCAGAATACACATGGCAGTAAATGCAAAACAGGAAAAACAAAAAAGCATATAGAGAATTTTCATCTTTTCCAAACCATCCCAGCTTCTACACATTTGTAAGAGTCCTGATAAAACAGTCCTGAATATCTCCTCCTGAGTCTCCCGAAGAAGCATATTCATTCTGCACTTTTTCCTTCAGCTGTGACAAATGCAGGTACTGCAGTACCAAAGAGGGTGAACATAGGGATCAGTTCTGCTTTTTTTAAATTTAGCAAATTAGCTGGGTGTTCTTTATTTCTCTTCCACAAATAACAGAACTGAGGTATAGGATGAGAATGTCATATGCCTAAGTCTATCTGTCAGCAAAGGTGGAGAAAGAGCAGAAATCTTGAATCTAAGAACTTAGTTGAGTCCAGTTATCCTCATACAACTCTTGATGGGCTTAAGTTTAAAATAACTTTCGTATATCATCAAAACAGGTATAAAACATTTTCAGGTCTGCTTAAGTGCCAGTGAAATGAAGGCCTCTATACCTTTCTCCTTTCATTTGAACTTTTCCCTGTCAGATGGCCCCTAACCTGAGGTGGTATTCTGCTTTTTCTGAACAGAATGGTTGTGGTCACTACTTTTGACATGGTCCAGTGGAAATTACTGTAATCAATTAAAAAAAAACAGGCAGTACACACCACTGTACTGAAATTTTAGAAGTTATAATGGTGCTATAAATGGCTAGGTAAGGCTGGAACTCTGATTTTCATTCCCAGCACCCAAAGATGAAGATTTTTGAAAATAAATGCTTCAATTTTTCTCTTAGGTTTGGATGAGTGTCTTAAAGGAATAATCAAAAAGCCAGATGTGTAACAAAGTGAGCATGAAACAACTGTCATCAAATGAAATAAGTGATTTAAAGGTAGAGACTTATAATCATGAACACAAATGATCTGCAAGCTTTAATTTTAAATTTTTTACTGTTATATGTTAATCTCAAAGCACCTATAATTCAGTAAGAAAATACAAAAAAGAAACTCAGACAAATTAAGTATGCCTTCAGGGTCACTTATTATGATATGGAGTGGTTTTTTAACTGGATCTCAACTACAATCCAGGATAGAAAAATCTTGCAATAACAAATTAGGACAGGGGAAAATATAGGTCCTATTTTTATTGAAAGGACTTTAGCAAGCCCAACAAATTGTTCAATGTCAAGAAGAACTTGGGCCTCAGAAAAAGATTTGTTGAGAAGCAACTTAAGCCAAACAAAGCAGATATCAGATTAGCAGGAAAAGCAACAGAAGCTCCAGTTCAAATTATATCGGCAGGTGTGATGGGATGACACAACTGCCATTCTCAAATGGATTGGGAGGTAGAAAGTTTTGATAGATCCTGCACTACTCTAAAAAAGCAAGTGATGACTGGGTCCACAATACATGTTTTGTTTCAATCCTTGTGACAATAACCCCTGCCTTGAGCTTGTGCTTGAACAGATTACTGTAATGTGCTTTAGATTCTGGGGCCCTTCTGAATCTGAGAGCAATGCAAAATGCTCTCATCTCTATGCCAAGTGATGCTTCATAGAATGGACACTTCACACAAGCATCATAAGCATTTCAGCATATTCTACCAAGCTTTTGAGTGAAATTTATGCTGTTAATTGTAAATTATGAGTACCATAATAATTTGAGACCTAGGCTTTTTTCCCTCTCTGTCAGCCACAATTAAGATTTCTGCAGAGTGAAAGCAATGCAATGAAAAGCAAGTGAGAGTGAGAGGTAAGTCCCATTCAGCCAAGAAACTTCATTTGAAAATCTATTTTTCAGAACTCAGAATCCTGAGGACACTACAGAAATCCATGTTTCCCCTGTATTTTTCCCTCAGATAGTGAAAAAGGGAGCAACATGAAGACTGATTTTTGTATAATAATATATTTATTTTGGAAAGATTCTGTGCTTTTCAGATAAATTGCAAGGTACAAGCTGTGGAGCAAGACGCAAACAGAAATATTTTAGGTTTTTAAGGAAATATATTTATTTGAAGTACACAGCAAAAATTATAAAAAAGTGTGTGTGCATATGGTATTAACGTGGACAGATTTTAAGTTATTTTATGAATAGCTGTTGTACTAACTCCATAGGCTCAGTCAATCTTGAATTGGACACTTACTACTGTGATGTGTCCAAACATTACAATACTGGAAGAAATAACTATCAGTTATCAATCAGTCTTTTAGCTTTGGAGATAAGCTACATAGGTGGATTTCAAACTTCTCTGGATGCTGGACAACACACTTCATAGTAATGGAGAGGAAAAACTAACCTTTACTCAACTGTAATTGAGTATAGCAGTAGTTAAAATACTATCTATCAAATTTAAGGTTAATTTTTGAATAGCTAGGGGAATTATGAATAGCTATTTCCAACAAAACATCAGCATTTCTTCCCACTGGTGAAATATTACGTATTCTATGCATCTGCTTTTTTTTGATAGAACTTGGTTTTGTTGCAGATCCGATTGTATGCTCTCCTGACAGATCTATTGGTTGTCACCTTCTTCATATCACATGGGAAAACAATAAGGTAGAAAAGTGTATATATAAAGTAGATTTATAGTTAAAATATATTTTGGGACATATCAAACAAAAGGAAGCATATATTCAGAGGAGAAAATATTAAAAAAATAAACAAAAATGCACCTAGGGAAGAAAAATAATGTCCTTAGAGAGGAGATTGGCAGAAAAAATAGAAATGACACTACAGGCTTGAGGAACAGAAAGGCTTCAAATTACCCTTATGCCACTCCATCACTGGTGCAGGATTTGACAATTAATTGTTTGGGAACTGCTGAGTTAGAGTGAACCAAGCAAAGACTCCCTGACCTAGACCAATATGATGTGACAGGAATACCAGCAAAAGCAGAAAATGGACTGGTTGTAAATCAGACTGCCTATCTAGTCTTCAAATCTATATAATTTTTCTTTCTGTCATTTACATATGCTTTATCCCTAATTTTAATGCACTTCTTGATTTTCAGAAACCTTCATTATACTCTAAGGATATGGTAATATTACATTTTATGGTCTCATAGCTATCATTCAGGCCACTTGGAAGAACTGTTCATTAAGCATCATGGAGATAACTTCTGGAGACCTAAGTGGCAAGCTGTCATGTTGCAGCAAAAGGTGTTAAAAAAAGAACAGTAACTAGGTCAGCCCCAGAAAATGAGTTGTATTACTGTGCTTGTTACAAACAGAAAAAAAAAAATTAATATGGAGAAATAGGAATTAAGTCTACAAGGAACATGACAAATTATGAACAGCTTTTTCGTACTATGGTTCCAATACACCTACACTAAATAAACTTCTGATAAGAATTTATGCTTTTCTATTTTCATTCTTTCAGGAAATCATGGTATTTTATGCTTTATAAGACTGGGGTATAGCTAAGTAGGATTTTTAGTGAGAACACTGACTCTGGTATATCTACATAATACAGACATTTTTCGAACAGTGGCATGAATTGTTAGCCTTGCTAAACAGCGTGGTTTCTTAAACAAAAATTACTCTCAAAATTGCAAGTTTCTGTTTCATTTAAAAAAACAAATTGCATGCATCCTTCATCTAAATTAATTTAGCAATATCCCAGTATGCTGTTCTCTGCACAACTATTCCCTGGCAATTCCAGTACAGAAACACATTATGTAATACAAATTGAACTTCACAAGAATCTTCAAAAATATAAGCAGAGTGGAATAAGTTCAGTGGCCAAATTAAGAAAAAAAGTTTAGACATCCTTAATGTTATATTAACTTTTATGATATTAATTCCAATTCTATTTAATATTAATCTAGTACGATTCCTTTTGCCCATCACTGGATATTTATGCTGCAATCAGTTGTCTGAATTATCTTTATAATGAGAAAGAAATACATTTTTATATTAAATATCTACCAAATACGAAGAATTTCCTAGAAACGCCCATTTCTGTCTGATGACAAAGATGGTAGCCCAGGTACAATGTTATTTACTTTATGGGAATTTGAGCACTGGTGAAATGAAAATAACCACAGTGCTGACTTGTAGACAGTGATCAACCCCTCATTGTCTCTCAGGTGTAAACAAACTCCTATTTATAGTGAAAACTTTTCGAAAGCTTGACTAATTTTCAGTTTGTTTATCATGTTTCTTCACTACCTTGCAAAATGAGACTATAACTACGCAAGTGAATTAGATGTACTTACCTGACTAGTGTTTTGCATAGGCATGGGAATGTGCTCAGCTTTGTTCCAGAAAAATAAATTCATTATGCTGTGGAGGAGAAAAGCTTAATGGAGGCCCTTAAAAGCCTGTACGGGAAGCTAATGTTCTTTTCACTGAAATGAAAGAAAGCAGTGCTGCGCATGTCTGCAATTTTACCTATTAGAGCTGTTGCATAACCTTTCTGTTTCAGAAGTTTGGAAAAAGTTATTTCTTCAGAAGGAAGTCCCCCAGAAGACGCAGAAAATAAGAAGACACCAACTCGTGAGAAGGCAGCCATTCCTAAATACAATAAAAATGAATGAGACCAGGAAAACACAAAGAAAGGATTTCCATTCATTAGTTCTGCATGCACTTTTTTGCCTTAGGTGGTATCACTTAAATGACATATTATGATCAGACACTAAGTGTTGCAGCTGGAAGATACAATCATGCATTTTGAGGAGTGAGGTCTTTTCTCTATTGACATCAGAAACTGAGATGTGGAGAAAAAATTTCTGAGCTTGTAACCATGGGGCCAGCCAGCCCATAAACAGCTGCAGCCCCTTCTGCAGATTTTCTAAGGTGTAGCTAAATTTTAAGAAGTTGAGCTTGTATAATTTATTTTTCTTGTACATAGAGAGGGAAGGAAGATGAGGACTAAGTGCTACCATTCCCAAGTTCTACTTTGAGAATTTCCTGTCCTCATATGTGGTTTTCTACAAGCCTTTAAGGTTTTTTGAGAGAACTCATACCAAAATAGGGAAGTCTTACTTCTGGGCATGTAAAAGTCATGAGGTCAGAAAGAGCAAGAGAGAACCTAATCCTGTAAATAGAGTGGCTTGAGCTGTCAGCATTGATGGGGTGCTCCAGTGGCTTGAAGACACATCATCCAATGCACACAGAGTGAGTACACTAAAAGAGCATCAGGTACTGGCTAACAAGACAACATCTAAATAAGGCACAGTAATTTCTATACGCTAAGAGTCTGAGAAACACAAATGAGCTTATAAACTGCTCTCAGGATGAGGAACTTGAGAGCTCAGGTTCATGAAAATTAGATTATTAGGATTCCAGATGAGAGCTGGCACTGAAAATAGACAGTAAGAACAGAGAATATCTATGCAAATCTGTGCAGATGTATCTTCAGGAAGTCTAAATTATGCAACTGGATGATTACAGTGCCCAAGTTACATGACTGATGTAGACAACCAGAATCCTCCCTCAGGTATCCCTTATGGTTACATGAGAAAAAGACTCGTTAGACTGGTTTATTAAAGACAGCTCAACCTACCCTTCAAATGCTGACTTCAATTTTTTACCCCAGATAGTTTTGCTGATCAATGCTTCATATAGCTTTACTCATATATTTATTTATTTATATTTATTTTTACATATTTCAAGATCTTTTAACTGAAATCAGTGTAACTCCATTAAGTTATCAGAATGAAATTACAGAAGCATGATTTCTCTTTTTTTCATTGTTACCTTTCTCTGAGCATGTGTCTTATCCAATACTGCATTTTGGAATCTTTTTCTTCAGCTCTATCAGCAGGAGTTTTATATTTCTATCATTTTTTCCACATCATTATTCTAGTGTCTTCTGTAATAAGCCTTTACTAGTTCTTCAGTGATATTTGGAAGAAATCCATATTTAGAAATTTTGTAACTTAAGTAAGACAAAGTTCAATTTTTGTACCTACATGGAAATGATTAAGTATGTCTGAGAGCTGATCAGTGAAGAAAAAGTTAGTTCAAGAGCTAATTTTTCAGAAATAAGAACAGGGAACATAATGGAAAGTGACCTGTGACTTTACCTACAGTAAACATTAATAGCAATATATCTGTAACAGGTATATAAATTTTTCCTTTGCAGATGGATGTAATGGAAAATTTAACAAGTTATATTAGCTGGCACTTTTGCAGAAGCTTGTTACTTGATTTGAGTGAGCACGAACGTATCAAGTAGGCTCCAGAGTCTTGCTTTGCTTTCATTCCCAGAAGCAAGGACAGGATGTTTTATCACTAATGAACAAGTGATCTGATTAATGTATAATGATCCTTGCTAAAAATGATGTTAAGGGAATGTTAAAGTTGCATGGCTAAGCACTGAGAGGCTCAGTCCCAGCACACTAAAATAAACAGACTAGATCTTTATTGACTCAAATAGGCTTTGGATCAGGTACTTTAAAAGTAAGAGAAATTAAATGCATGTATTCACAGGATACTTAATACTGTATGTGTATGGGTAGATATAGAACAAAAATAACATTTCAAATAGATGAGAGATTTTTTGCTTTCTTCCCAGTTTTAAGGGCAACTTGGGTATCTTAATGAACTGTCCTGCCTCTACCTCCCCCCTGAAAAAAAAAAACAACAAAAAAAGAAAACCAAAACACAAATCCAACATTTTGTCTAAACAAAAAAGGTTTAGCAGAAATAGAAATGTCTGAGAATAAGTATTTACATTGGGTTCTTCCACTGAGTCTTTTTAGATGCATCTTTGTGGTGTTCAATACTTGGGCTGCCCACCAACACAGTGGGAGCAGCCTGAATGCAACTGTGGAGGCAGGCAAAGAGCCTGCATTGAATAACAGAGGAATTTCACAGAATCACAGAGAAAAATCACAAGATATGCTCAGCTGGAAGGGACCTACAGGCACCACTGAATTCAACATCCAGCCCTACATAGGACATCCCCATGAGTCACGCCATGTGCCCCAGAGTATTGTCCAAACACTTATTGAACTCTGTCAGGTTTGGTGCAGACAGCACTTGAGGAGAGAGGCCATGCTAGCACAGGGCAGTCTGGGACAATCCTCTCCCTTGCCCGGCTGGCGATGTTGTGCCTGATGCAGTCCAGGACATGGCTGGCATTAAATAACCACAGTCAGATTGCTTTGTCAATATTTAAATAGAAAAAAAATTACTCACTAAAAAAAATTTTATCTTTGTGTCAACTCTTCTGAAATGTGAAAATTCCCATATATATGAAATATTCCAAATGTACACCAACTCTTCTGAGTCACTGAAAGGACTGATCATTTACCATTATTTAACCTGGCAAGGATAAACAAATCAAAAAAGGCCAGACAAAAAAACTGCATACAACTTACCGTAAATAAAATATTGTATTTATATATAAATAAAGTGATGAGATTTTACCTGATCTTATAGGATATCTCCCTGTCAGGAAAGCTGCCCTGCTTGGAGTACAAAGTGGGGATGCTGCTATATGCTGAGTAAGTGTCACTCCTTCCTCTGCTAGCCTGTTAATATTAGGAGTTCTGGAAAAACACAAGCAGGTGAAAAAATATACACAAAGATGACTCTTTGGATACAGGCATGGTATGCACAAGGCATCTGAGGCAAGAACTATCAGGAAAATCCCATTAAAATTTATTGTATGTAAATTACCAAAAGTGTGGTGGGGTTGCAATTCCAAATACTATGAAATGTTTTTACATTGGGTGTCTGAACAGAGACATTATAATATTGCAGCAAAAATCTTTTTCCCCACTTTCTTCTATTCTTCATGGCCAGTGTTAAACTGCAACATCTAGACATTAATATTGCAACCCTTTTTAATGTTTTCCTTGACCAGAACTGTAATTTTACAACCTTTTTGCTTCAGGAATGAGGGCAAGAGAGACTAGAGAAAGGCTGTGCTTCCTTGCTCCCTGCTTGGTGTCTCTTCTATCTCTCCCCAGCAAAAGCTTTTTGGGGTAGGGATAATGTCATGTGGTGCTATAAACTATTAGAAGAGATTCAAATTATTATGACTCTGTGTTATGCCTTATATTAACAATATCTACATGTCTGACATGATTATGTCTGCTATATTAGACCCAGGGGCACAACCTAGCTTCCATATCTGTATGGGAAACTTGTCTGTGACCTGGCTCATCATGCAGATTAAAATTGGTTCCTGCAGGAAGAAATCCTGTGTCCTTGGTTCTACAGATAAAAATTACTAATGCAGACTGGCCAGCAGCTGCAGCATGCTCTAATAGCTCTCTGACCCTGGAGATTAATGACCGTGACCTCAAGGCACACTAGTGCTCCCATCATCTAAGACTGAATAATCAGAAACACTAATTTTCCAACGGAATTATTTTCTATCTGTGAAGTCACCTACTGATAAAAATCAGTAAGATGAAAATTCATCATATTCCAAAAACCTAATTCCAAATTCTCCCAGCAGAGAATATAGATCTTGGGGTCATTCTGGTGCCTGTGAGGGGAGCAATACAAGCATCAGTACTGTATATATTTTCCCCTGTTTAAAACCAAGCTGTAACTTGAATTTAATTTTTTTCTGAGTTATGAGAAGATTTTACTTCTAACATCAACAGAAACAAGAATATTTAAAAATTGACAGAACAGTGCTTTTGTCTGAATGTTTTATGTAACTTTGCCAAAAATTGTGCACCACTGAAACACAATGGCTAGGTATCACTTGCTCTGTTTACATAACCATCACATCTAAGCTGGTAGCAAGAAACATCCTGGGGCACACTGATGAATTATTCAAGTATATTAACATTTGTTTTAATTAGTATATTGGCTACTATATGAAGATAAATTAAGGGCAAATATCAGCTCTTTATTTCCAATTAGTTAACAACAAGCTTGTCTCATATCATGAGTGCTTCAAAATATGTTTAATTCATAGTACTTGTGTCATGTATATTCTAGAAGAATTGCTGATATTACTTCAGTTCTCTAGGGCTACCCTTATTTGGTTGGTTGCTCAGTCCTCTGTTTATAATTCAACTTTTCAGAAGGATAAATGTGTTAGCTAAGTCTTTAGTCAAAAAAAGAAAAGAAGGATTGAATATTCAAATATTTGGAAAACATATTAACTTTGGTTACTCATAAAAAACTTAATCCACCCTCTGAATGTTCTGGCATTCATAATTTTAAAAATCCATTGAAAACTAAATGTGAAGCTATGACTCCACCAAATTATCATCCTACCTTAAGGTTCTGTTCCCGTAACATCCCAGGTCTCCAATACCAAGATCATCAGCCATCAGTAAAATTATATTGGGCTTTGAAACACTGTGTGTTTTGACACTGTTTACAGCACACTGGCAAATTATTAGAAGTAAAAGGAACCCCATCTTCTTCCTGGTGTGTAAGAACAGGTGGTAAATATAATAAATAGATTATTAATCTAATTTGTTCTTATTATTACGCTTTGCATAGTAAAAGAAAAAAAGATTGAATACTTTTAGTTGGCATTCTTTTTCCTTGAAAGTTTTTTAAAACATTTTCTCTCTCATACATCTTAAAAATAAAAATGCATATTTAAGCATATGGCTAATTTTTCCTTCCCCTTCTTTACACAGATGAAGCCTTTAAATAAAGACAAATAAAGAACTAGGGTACAACTTCAGTAGCAATTATTGCACTATATAGCAATAAATCATATGAGCTAACAATGCTTCGGGTTTTTTTCTCCCTTTTTTTGTGTTTGTTTGGTTTTTGGGTTTGTTTTGTTTTTTTTTTTTGTTTGTTTGTTTGTTTTTTTCTAGCTACAAATGTTCTTTGAGAAATACAGAATCTGAAATCATTCAGGACAAAAACCTCCAAGTCTCACCGCAGAAAAAAAAAGTTAATCAATTCCACCAATTAAGTAAATGACTGAATTTCTCTTCAACAAAAGGGAAAAAAAACCCAGCTGAAGTTTCTGGAAAGGAATAAATATTATGAAAAATAGGGTTAAGAGATGCACTATGAAATTATTGTAAGGAGTGTGTTTAAGAAAAGGTTCTTCACAAACATTATAAATACCAGGTTCTATAGCAAAATCAATTTAAAAATATTTGATATCATATCACAATGTTCCATAAACAATGCTCATGCCATATCCAACCTAAAACAGGAAGAAGGATGTATTGTACACAATACAACATATCATTACACACTTGTATGGTAAAAGCAGAGTATTTGCAGATGTACATAACATGAATGCTATTTTACCTTAACCAGAACTTGTCATATCTGTGTTAAACTGCACTGACCATGCCCTGGATGAAACTGAGTGCCTTCAGGCTGTAAAGGACTGTGGCAGGCATACACATCAAAAAGAACACAAGACTCTCTTTTGTCTCTTAGTAAGATTCCCATCTTTTCTGGATGCAGCCACCCTTTCCCAAATGCAGGTGAGGTATGAATCACACCTGGCCTCTGCATTATGCCTGAACAAGAAGTGGAAGAAATCAAGACTAAGGTAGAAATTTGTAAGTGAAAGGGCAGAAAAAGGAGGTAGAGTCAATTTCCAGAGAGAATGGGGACAGCTGGTCAAGAAAGAAAGATCTTGTAAATCAATAAATTATGGTAGATAAAAGTAATTGGAGAGAAGATAAAGAAGGCAAAATTGAAAGACCTGGTACAAAGAGACTAGACACCAAGGGAGACAGATTCACAAAGAAATGAGGTGCGTAAAATTATTTGTAGAGGAGCCAAAATAGGCAGAAGAGTTTACCCTGACTTTAATATCAAGAATGGAAGTTGAGAACTAGCTGGAATGAGAACTGCAGGCAGAAATGAGGAGAAATGGTAGAGGAATAAAGAAACTGGAAGGGATGACAGTGAACAGGAAAACAAAACTGAGGAACAGAGGTGAGAGAGAACTGGGAATGTCTGGGAGGAAACAGCTGAGGAGTTATGATTGTGGTAAATGAAGAGAACTGATTGGAAAGAACCTGGAAAGATAAGATTTGGGACTAACATAAGTGAGAAGAGATCCAAACAGACTAGGACTTCTGATTCCCAAATTCATTATTGCTGTTCTGCCAGCAAGTATAGGTGCAAAGAGGGCTTTAACTCTTTTAGTGCTAGTTCACATACAGACAAAACACTAATAAGTATATTAGCTATTTTTTACTGCTTAAGTTACATTTTATAAACACTTTGGTGACAATAGTTCTGGCTTAGACTTAATCCAGAAGACTCTAAAGATCCCAGCCTTATCACTGCAGTATATTGTTAATTTGTTTATCCCACAGGAAGCAATCTACTTCATTTCAGACATGGAAAATAAATGCACAAACTGTAAGTCTAAAAGAGTAAATGCATTTCTGCATAGGATGCATCTAACACATCCTTCATCAAATAACCATACTAATGAAGCTATGTAGTCCCTACCATGGTGTAGATTTACCTTTCTTCCCTGAAAAGATAAACAAATGTGATTTGCTTCCCATGCATTCCAAGAGAACAATTAACATCCAAATTGACCCAAGAGGACAGGAACAAACTGCTGCCAGATCTGTTCCTACTCTTATGTTCAGACTGCAAAGGTCTCAAAGGCCAATGGCAATGGGCATGTTGAAAAAGGGGACATTATATCTTGGTGACATAATGTAGAGAGTTGCATGGATGTTTGCAAGACCTGCAGAAGGTAGCTTCATTTAATACCTCCATTTCTCATTTTGTAAATCAGCCAAAAGTTGAGATATTGAAAGTTGTCTCTGATACAATACTGCTGGATACTTCTCTACTCTGAAGGAGTGTGTACAGATACTCTCACACACTGAGCTATTTGCCTTCTCCTGATATCATGTCCCTGAAATGAAATCAACAAGGAAACAGGGAAGAGAAATAATCCAAACAACAATGATTTCTCTGGTGTACTCTTTCTGCAGCAGATTTTCATGTGTCTTGAAAGGATGTGCATAGAAAGCAGGAAAAATCAGATGGATGAAATTGAGTGGAATAGACAACAGCAAAGAAATTCAAAGGAGCTAAAAAGGAAAGATGTGAGAAGAATGAAGCTCTGAGAATGCTAAGGGCTGTCTGTATCACACCAGGGTTTCTCCTGGTGAAAACACAGGCAATGTGTAGACCTAACACGAAAATGATAACACAAAATCAGATGAAGCTTCCAGCTAACTAATGTTTACTCTCTGTCCAGAGCCAATTCAAATGCTTAAGAAAAGATTAAAAGAAAAAACTGGCAAAAAAATTCTTTTACTAGCACACCCTTTTAGCTCTTGGCAGTCAGCATTAAAGACATTTTGGAGAGGAGATATTGTAATGAATATTTCTCCATGGATCTTTTAACCTTCATGGGTTTGTTACAGTCTATTTTTAATTAATTAACTTTTGGTTTGGGCAGTTTTTTGCATTGAAACAATTTATTTTTTTACTTCCATAACACTTTTTAGATGTTCCTTCAGTAGGCATCAGCTTTGAAGGCTTGTGTTTTACATTCATCTGGCAACATTTTTCCTTCTTTTTTGCATGTGGGGCACGTAAGTACAAGTTTTAACCTCTGCTTCACTTTCCCCATGATATAATACAACTAAAAGTAGCTTCTTCCTTTCTAAGGTAGCTGGTAAGTTGAATAGATTCAAGAGGTGCTTAATCTCCAACAACAGCCACAATAAGAATTTGTATTTCACATATCCTATTTCAACCCACAATACTTTAATCACTGTATAGGAACCTACAGACATGCATACGTATACACGTGTATGTGGGGCATATGCATGTGCTACTTTTTCTACATATCTCCAAACTGTATTTTTGGGATTCTAATACATATTTTCTATTTGCATTAAAAAAACCCAGGGTATAAACATGTAAGAATAAATGAATGAAGGAAAAGCCCGAAACAGATACATACCACGATTTCACCAAATACTTAAGTTTTAATTTTCTTCATTAAAAAATGCTGGTCAAAGAATTGTCTCTCACTCTTCTTTTTTTTTTTTCCCCCCCATCAAGATAACTGACTCAAGATACGGCTGTCATAGAATATTCTAAATTGGAGACCTACAAGGATCATCAAAGTCCAACTCCTGGCCCTGAACAGGACCATTCCCAAGAATTGCACCACATGCCCAAGAGTATTGTCCAAACACTTGAGCTCTGTCAGGGTGGTGCTGTGACCACTTCCATGGGGAGCCTGTTCCACTGCCCAGCCACCCTCTGGGTGAAGAACTTTTTCTAATATCCAACATAAACCTCTCCTGACACAACTTCAGGCCATTCTCTTGAGTCCTGTCACTGATCACCAGAGAGCAGAGATCAGTGCCTGCTCCTCCTCTTCCCCTCATGAGGAAGTTGTAACTGCAGTGAGGTTTCCCCTCAGTCTCCCCTTCTCCAGGATGAACAAACCAAGTGATCTCAGCCGCTTCTCACATGGCTTCCTCTTCAAGGCTCTTCACTATCTTTGTTGTCCTCCTTTGAACACTCTCTAATAGTTTAATGTCTTCCTTTTATTGTGTCACCCAGAACTGCCCCCAGCACTGGAGGTGAGGCTGCCCCAGCCCAGAGCAGATCAGGACAATCCCTCTCTTGCCCAGCTGGCCATGCTGTGCCTGATGCCCCCAGGACAGGGTTGGCCCTCCTGGCTGCCAGGGCTCTGCTGACTCACGTTCAACTTGCCATCGACCAGGACACCCACGTCCCATCCCTGCACTGCTTTCCAGCCTCTTCTTGCCCAGTCTGTCCGTACATCCAGGGTTGCACCATCCCAGGTGCAGGATCTGGCATCTGCCCTTGTTGAACTTCATATGGTTGGTGATTGCCCTGTCCTCCAATTTACTTCAGTATCTGCAGGGCTTCTCTGCCTTCAAGGGAGTGAATAGCTCCTCCCAGTTTAGCATCACTGGCAAGTTCATTTAGTATACTTTCCAGTCCTGCATTGTTTATGAAGATGCTGAAGAGTACTGAGCCCCATTAGCGGCAGGTCACCAGTCTGATGTCACCCCATTCCCTATAACCCTTTGCATCTAACCCATGAGCCAGTTGCTCACCTGTCACATGACGTATTTATCCAACTGTGTGCTGGATAATCATCTGACTACTACAGACATATGCATCTTTACAAGAACAATTAAACGAAAGTCTTTCAAACATCTCTTCCCAACTGAATCATCTCAGCATTTTTATTAACTTTGATTAAGCAATTTATCTGTAAACTACTCTTTTAATGTAACAGAACCCTTTGAGAAAATGCTTAATCCTTGAAGGTACAG
This sequence comes from Rhabdornis inornatus, assembly GCA_013397075.1. Classification (NCBI taxonomy): domain Eukaryota; kingdom Metazoa; phylum Chordata; class Aves; order Passeriformes; family Rhabdornithidae; genus Rhabdornis; species Rhabdornis inornatus. The sequence goes on from VWZS01004219.1 coordinate 1,282,067, forward strand.
TATTTTTCTGATGAAATAAGCAACATTTAACGATATTGACCTCATTAAAAAATGCTGTGTTATCCTTAAGCAGTATGCAAAAAAAGAAAGAAAATTAGCTTGCTTAACTGAATGCTCAAACTCCAAAAATTTATCTGAAGTCATAAAAAATCACAATATAAACAAAATAGAGAAAACCCTGCCCTCCATAAGATTCTGCAGAGAAAATTCTTCAGCTTAGTCAGAAACAAACAAACAAACAAAAAAAAAGCTTTTAAATTTTAAGAAATGGCAAAGTAATATTATGTGTAATTGATTATTTTCTGGTGTCAGTTTAAGATTTGCTAAATTCTCTCAATTAATTCCTCTTACAAGTCAGTAATATCTGTTGAATCTTTGATGTAATATAACTGCCTTCCTGAAACTTTTCATTATATTTCAGGGTGCATCTTAACTACATACATATACGAAAATCTGTATTTAATTGAGTAAAAGTTATCTCATTGCAGGAAAGAAATTTCACTTAATATAAGCTGGGAAAAACATTAAAACAAATAATCACGTCTCTTAAGTTCAAATAATTATTGAATCTGAATTAAACAGAGATGAAGCCACAGAGCCCCTGTCAGATCAAAGTTTAGTTCAGGTATCTTTTTAAAATAGTCTCTCAAGAATTTTCTACTTTTGTCTCAACTAAATTACAGAACTTAAAAGCAGCATTAATAAATAATAAACATTCTTTCTGGTAGCAAATTATAACCTGAATGGAGTAAAATAAAATGCTTTGTGATACAATATAATTATTTTATTTGTAATAAAAATCCTATATAGTTAGATACACACATTAGAGCACATACATTTTTACCCTGCTACTGTTTCACAATATTTTCCGTTAGTCAAACACTCATTAAAAAGTAGATTTTGGTTATGGGCTCTGGTCAGCAATGTAAGAAAGATCATTGAGATAAGACAGGTAGTAATCTTATTTGCCAGTTATGCACCATCCTCAGAACAAAGAATCTTAAAAAAAAAAAAAAAAAGCCAATCATGAGTAACTAACTACTAGCAACTGTATCATGTCACTTCCTGGAGACTAGATATAAGTATCCAAAACAATTACAAGAAATTTTTCTTACATACTTGGAGGGCTTAGCTAAACCCAGCCATGATATTTAGCTTACTTAATAGTTTTGAAAGATGTTGAGTCAGTGTTTTTTTAATATACACAGATGTTGAGTGAAATGACTATTTTTGACAATGTCTTCTTCAAGAGGGTCAAATGGATGTGCCTAAAATTTTTCACTTTGGAATTATGCAAGCAGATAAGGACTGTAAAGCTTTGTAAGACTGTGACTCTTACACATAAAATTAACAGTTTGGTTACATCCATTTGAACTGGGCAATACAGAAACCACAGCTTCATCTCACTGGTTACAAAATCTTCACTTTTGTCTAACTGCAGCCAAACTAGACTCCTTTGAGTTTTCACTCATATTCATTGCAGTGTTCTAAAAAATTAAATAGAAGTTCTAATTACAAGTTATATTGGACTAAAACACTCAACTTCACCAACACACTGCCTTCATATGGATAGTGCACAGATCTGAAGGCTGGTATTTAAGTCCTGCAGTAAGTCATTGAAGGGACAGTAGCACAACGAACCATTTAACACTGAATTTTATTTTTCTTCAATTTGAAAACAGTTTCTTAACCCTTTTCACTGAAATGGCTGCCTTTGAATGTCTATCAGAGGAAAACATGAAATCAAACAGAAAAAAACCAAAAAACCAAACAACTTAACCTCAACCAAAACCCACCTCTCTCCTCTGAATTACTTAATAGAATCTTCTGGAGTCTGCCAAGATCAAAGCTTTGGATTTTATAATACCATATTCTTCTACCTACAATCCCTTTTCTAGACAGAGTGGTTTACCAGAGAAAATTGCAGGGAAATGGCCAGTTAATTTTTCTTTGCTACATAAAGCTATCAAGTAACACATCAGCAAAATGACCCAATATGTTATGCTATCTCCAAAATGATGCTTCATTTAAAGAAAAAAGGCATTTGAATTAGTTTGTTCTCAAAGAGTTATTATTTTTATAATCAGTTCTATTGTTATTTATACTTCCATTATGATAACACTTAAGGACTCTCAATATTGCTGATTATGCCAGACAGAAAAATTAAGATAAGACTAAATTCAACCAGTAGTGATTTTATCCATGTAGAATTTAAGTACCTATATGGCCCACAGCAAATAGGCACTCATGGTGCAAACCAATCCATGTGAATTTATTCATCTTTAAATTAGGCATTTAGTCTGAGCTAATTACCTAAGCTTTCTTTTTAATTAATAGGAACATACAGGCACCTTAAGAGTTTCTTGTTAAGACTGGCATAAAGAAATTTTGGAAGGGATGTTTGTGACCTTTTTCCACAGACTAGAAAGCCTTAACACCTAATTTAGACTAGATTTATACAAAAGTAATAGTTACATGAAGTAAATCCCACCTTGATGATGGGTTCCCTGTACGCTCTCAGCATGAAATATGAGAAAAACACCTTTTTGTAATAAACAAACATATCGTTTTTCAATTAGTATGATGTGCTCTACCAACCTTACTGGTGTAACGGTTTCTTATTCTGTGGTAATTCCTACTAGAAATCTAAGAACTGGAGATATATTCCAATGAGTATTAATAGCGAAATTTTCTTCCAAGGGATTAATTTAAGTATTTTTCCTTTCCAGCCTGTATAGCAGTATGATGAAAATTCCATCTTAAATATTTTATTCTTTCATCACTCTAAAGCAAAAGAGACAAGAGTGATCGATCCTGTTGGATCAATTCATGTTGCAATGATTATTTTACAGGAATATTGGTAATTCTCTAATTGAAGTCAGCTATAGCCAGCATGTGTTTAAGTTACAGTCACAATCTGATTGGAAAAATAAACTTTATTTTGATACAGTTCTAAAAAACCAGAATTTATTCAACCAGGATGATATATCAAGAAGCTCTTGTCAGAGGTGATCAGCCAACAGACTGTGAGCTCAGCCTGTCTACTCCCTGCCTACTTTCCTACAAGCGGCACACACAAGGCAACCAAATCAGCTTGTGATCCACCAGTGATCACTAGATCCTGTTCCTCTCCTTCATGAGGTCCTTGTCACAGAAGAAAAAAACATTTCAGTTCCTGATACATTGTAAGAAAAAGTCTGTTAGTGTCCATGGGCACTGTTCAGCAAGTCACATGGACAGTGAACATTATGGTCACGACACCACTCACATGTACAAGTACCTTACATGTTCTCCTGATCCCCATCACCCCATGGGAAATTCACTTATTCTAATAATGGAACAGTGATGCACATGTCTGTCCTGTCACATAAGAGGCAGAAGAAGAGGTAGGTTGTTTTGACAATGGAGGGGCACTCCAGGGGATGCCTCTGTGAGGACAGACCAGGAGCTGCTCTGTGCTGAACACAGTCAGTTCCAGTCAGCTCTGCAATGGCCCCACTGCGGATCACAGGTGAGCCCTTAGGCAAATATATTTAAGAAAGTGCAAAAAATACTGAGGGGGTGAGGAGGAACAGAGAAAAAAGGCTGTGAGGAGCAGTGGGAGAGGAGGAAGGGGAAAGAACAAAAAGGCCAGAGCAGTAGGAAGTGTCGCACACTGGATGAGGAATGTGCCCAAAGGCACTGTGGTCTGTGGAGCAAGGAGTAGCATAGGCAAACAGCCAAGCACTGACTACAGCCTTGTGTGCCACCCAGTGCTTCCCTGAAGGGACTGTGCACAACCTGCAGCAGTAACGCAGCAGGAGCAGATGTCTGGAGTGAAGGTGAGGAGACTAGGAAATCGAAAGAGAGGAATCTGAAGCTGAACCTGGGAGGGTGGGAGGAAAACTGTTTTTCCTGTAAGAATAAATGTTTTTCCTTTTTTTTGTTTTGTTTTGTTCCTCAATATTCCAACCAATTAAATATTTATGCTACCTATCAATAAATTAACTTGCATTCCCCAAGTGGTTTTGCCTCTGACAGAGATTTTCCTGTCTTTATTTCACCACCAGTTTTCTCACTTGCATTCCTACTAATTTTTCCCCATATCCCTGGGGAAGGAAGGGAGTGAGTGAGCAGCTGTGTGAGTTCTTGGCTGTTATCCAGGGCCAACCCTTCACATTTAAAACTAAAAGGAATAAATGGATCCAATGGCAAATTACTCTCACTGATTACCAGGAGCCAAAAATTTTTCTTTGCTGTTATTGAACCCATCTAGAGCTAAAAGTGAACTTTTTTACCAGGGAGAGACATGGCAAAGCTTATTAAGCAAAAAATAACTTAAGACTAACTGACTTATGGTGCTGCTGTTATAAGCAGGAGGCTCACAGGACACAAACAAACAACTTCTCCTTCCTTTTAATTTGCATGGGTAAGACACATTAAAAATAGACAAGCAGTGGCTTATTAAAGACCAAGCTCCTTCCCTACAGTTTCTAAAACCGGAAAATCTGGTTTATGTTACGTTTGTCCTACAACTAATATTCATGGAATGTTGTCCTCATTCTGCAAATAGTTATGAATGAAATTGTTTGGAATTTTTTGACAAAAGTGTTTCTAGCAGGAAAAAAAAGTGGGTTTAAACAAAAAAAAAGTTTTTTTTTCTTTTTTAAATGAGGCAATTTAAAAATGAAATTGTTCTCCCTTACTTTTAAACACTAAAAATAGCCTGTTTAGCACTTACAAGGTGAAAACAAACTACTTTTTTTGTTCGTTTGGGCTGGGAGACTGTTTTACTGCATTACTTTGACTTAAAAGATTAACTCTCAAATGACCCAACTTTTAGCACCTAATGCAAAATTAAAACAAAGATAACAGCTTTATCCATTCACCATTTCTATTTCCCCCCCAAGTAACATAATGAAGAGAGCTTCAGAAAAGGGGGGAGGAGGGGAGTAAGATGGCAAGTAATTTTCTAACCACCTCTAATGAAGAGATACTTTACTAGCATTATTCACTAAACAATAAAAGTACAAAACAGCTTAAAAATAAAATACAATCACTGCAAAATAAAACTGAAAACAGTATGTAAGAATCATGAAATTAGGAGGTCTTACAAACTAGGAAAATGTTTTCCCTAGAAAGACCATTTATAGAATTAGGAAAAGAAGGGTGATGAGCTGCACAGTGGCTATACAGCCGTCTGATTGCAAACTACATAGAAAAAGAGACTGCTAAAAAATGTGCCAGACAAAAGGCAAAAGACATACACATATTAACCAAATCTGCATCCCAATTCCAAAGATTTGGCCATTTACTAATTTTAATTATTCTACAAAAGAATAATCGATTTTCCCATCAATTAAAAAAAATTGTGACTATACTTACCTTGGCAAAATATTTGAGGGATAGACTTTAAACATCATAGGATTAAGTAAAAATTAAAATTAATGTCTTAAACTGAAAGATACCTGAAACAGCAAATAATTCGAAGACCAAAAATATATGTCTACAATACAAGAAGAGGCTAAGTGTATCCTTAGATACAGACAGAAAATAAAAATACTGGAATAAACAGCGTAGAAATGCAAATATGGTTTTATAGCAATACAGAAAAATAGCAATTTAAGCCAGAGGTATCTGGGTTTGTTCTGACCTGTGTAAGTAGAAAACTCTTGCTCCTTCCCTTCTTTCCTCCTTTTCTTTTTCTCTAGCTCTTTACTCCTTGCTTACTTAGGAACTCTATGAAACTTGTTAATTCTTGCTGTTAGAACAGCACTTTTTTTTGCACATAGGAGCTGAGGCAAAATCCCAACATGACAAAATGAAAATTATCAGTAGCTCAAAACTATAGCAATTCATTACATTTTCATCTTATTTTGTACGACATTTTAAGATCATAAATAAACGAAAAGGTATTCAGAAAAGGCATATTTCTATTTTCTTATGGCACACCTTTTCTTGTGGTACACCAGCATCAGCTTTTCCATTAACATTTGAAAGTTTCTCAGTGATAGCTTCAGGGGTCTCATTATCTTTAGGCTTCGTCTGGAGCATGCTGCCAGTACTTCTGAAGCAAATAATGTGCTTTTCCTACTGTATGAGAATATTTTTAAATAAGTTTTTAAGAAAAGATGTTTTCCTATGCTTTGTGCCTTTAGGTACAACACCACCTTATGTTTTTAAAGGATGGATTCTGTAAATCAATGAGAAAGAACACATCAATTCCTCTGTTCAAAATACCTTTTTTCAGGACAATACTTCACTGCTATTATTAGACAACTGCTATACTAGAGAACATATCCAGTTGTCTATTATAACAATATAGGAGACCTGGAGATGTGATGCTTAGAGTTGCTCTTTTAAGCGACAAACCCATGTCAATAGCTTCTAATCTTCTTCATTATAATAGTCAGTTCTGTCAGCAGTGCAGAATATAAACAGTAACAGAGAAAAACAGACCTGTTTGAGCTCTGTACTCTAAGATTTCCTTGTGTGTACGGCTAGTCAACTGATTCTTTAGTATGGTAGACAAAAAGAAGAGGCCATTTTTGCATCAAATTTGAAACATTTGCCCAGGATGCAAAAAAAAACAAATTCAGTATCATTGCATACCTGAAGCTGTTCAAACTTACGTACTCAAAGCCTAGAGTGCCATAGCCACAATTCTTGTTAAGCACTTCGTAAAAAGCCATCTCAATTGTCCTGTGGTCCTCCTCTCAATTAAACTTCTCACCTAAACTATTTTTATTTCATTCCTCCTCATCCCCAAACTTCCGCTCATACAGTCAAGAAGCCACCCCACAAACTCTTCTGCAATTTTAATCTTTCTAAACCATGCCCTACCCTATTTCAAATCCCTTCTAACTCAAGAATCCTGTATCAGTGTGCCATCGATGTAAACTGAGGCTAAATACCTTTTGGATGCAGTGGCTCGACTCCTCCAAATCTGCTCGCCCAGGTGCTGCTATTGTCACTGCCTCTCTAGCACTAGTCACTGACCTCAGTGCTGCTGTGCCTTGCTGCCTGCCTCCTCCATGACTTCCCTCAACGCAGGCTCTTCCAGGGACCAGCAGTACACAGTGCTCCCTACTGGCAACTGGGGCTCTCCCTGTGTTAGTGTCACCTGTTGGACTGATGGAGCTTTAATACAGGTCTAACTAAAATCTACCTACAGAGCATCCTAAGGGCAAAACCAAAATACACGTTTGTGAGAACACATGATGTATGGAATACATATTAATGAGCCATTACAAAACTGCATAGCAAGCAATATGTATGGTCAGATTCTTTCCAACACTTGTTTTGGTTATATAGGCTTCTCTTTCATCTTCCTTCTTCTTGTCTCAGTATGGTTGCTCAAATGCAACTTTTTTATTTAAGCCAGGCAGACACAACCCATCCAGAAGTGATAATTTCTTCCTTACCTTTTCCCCTTCTGTTACTCTGCCATTCTCCTCTGTCTCTGAGATTACTCTTACAGATACTTTCTCCTCAGTAGCTGTGTTTACACCAAGTTTGCAAGTTGAATACGTATGAGGTTACAAAGGAAAAGATTAGATTTATTTAATATCCCTTTAAAAGTTACTTCCACCTTTGAACTGAATGGACTGTTTCAGATTACATACACTGCACATGAACCAGTTCAAAACTAGAAGCTTATTTCAGAACCTACCCCCCCCAAAACTATTTAACAATTCATTTCCATTTGATCCTTGAGACTCCATAATCAAAATTACATACACTTTTAACATTACTTTTTAAACAACCAGAGCTTAAGTGCTAAGAAAAAAACTGCTGTGGCACAGCTGGAAAATCATCTAGTTCATAAAGATACTGCTTTCTATTTTCTCCAAAATGCTTTCACAAAATAATGCTTATACTCTTTTTAATCTGTTCAAGGCAGGGAACGTTCTACTCCATTGCAATACCTGGTAACTAAGCGCATTCTGTTGCAAAATAATTTGCCACTATATTTGATAGTATCTTCAAGACATGAGTGTATGATTTCAGCAACCTCCTTTTCATTGCTAAAAATACACTGTATTAAGCTAATGCAGAAAAGACAACACTGAATATGTTATTATTTCTCATAATTGCTAACTTCCTGCCATGAAGAATTTTTTTGAGCTGTGAAAGAATATGAACTCCAAATACATATTACCCCAATGTTTACAAGTAAACTAAATAAAAATTACAGACTTCTGGGCAGAAAAAGGTGTTTTACCTTGCAGCACGGAATTGCCTCTCCTATGCAAACAAGATAGCTGTGCACTTATCAGTATATGGGTACAAAGTCCAGTCATATGAAGTGAAACAGAAAGGTGGAGGGGAAGAAGGACAACACTAAAAAAGGTAATTTATACAAGATTGACAGGATTTCTTGATAAGACACTGCTTCACTAATATGAAACAATCTCAGCAGTTCTCATAATGGATATAGACACATGCCTAACCAAGATGTTTGTTTTAGTTTATTACTGAAGATCTCCTGTTAGACTTTTTCATGAATTTGCACTGTATTTTTGGAAAACAAGGGCTATGCCAGAATCTGAGGTACATTTCTGCCTTCTGTACACATGGGAAGCATTCCCACATAATATCTACGTAGCAACTCTGGACAAGCTGCACTGAAACACCTTTTAAAGTGTAATTTCTGATCAGTGTTTTTCAAACTTTTCCATTGGAAGCACAGAATATTTTGAGATTCTCTTTTTATAAATACCATACACTAGAGCTCATCCTGGTTTCTTTAATATGCATTGTCTTAGAAACTGTCTGTGCTCCCAGAAAATTATTGCTTCCAGAAAGCCCAAGGACCCTAAAGTGAAAAATCATTCATTAAACTTCAGAAAGTCCTAGTTAGTTGACGTATTACCTTCCTTCTCAGCTATTGTCCTCCTCACCCCAATTTATGTATTTGTCACAAGGAAATTTGATCAGGAAAATAAAGATGGATCTCCAAAGATGTGTGACAACCACTGCTGATGAAACTTAACAGAATCCAAGCCTTACAACTTAAGTATGAAATTTTACTTTTCTTCCAGGCAAAACCTGAGAGCTCACAATGATGGTGAGAAATAATCGCTTGGAAATTGAACCAAGATTTTTGAACAGCTGCCTAAATGCAAAGTTTAAATTACATTTTTCTGTGGTTAAGGAAATCAGTACAGCTTATCCTGAGTTTTCTTCTGCATTTTTCCTGTCTCTCTTAAAATAACATTCTACTTTAACAACTTTGAAAGAATTCTCTATCTCAAATACTGATAGGAAATGCTAACTTTAAGCCTTTGAAAAACTGCACTATTGTCTTGCATTTATTCAAACCTTTAACAAGTGAATATAAAGACAATTTTCAAAAATCTTGTCAATCTCTAAAAAGATAGCGAATTACTTTTTCATCCCTTTAATGATATTTTCAGATTAATAATATTTTAGAAGGTACTAAAAAAAACCCTGTATATGGACAAAAGCAGCAATACTAGAGATAAAACAGATGAGAAGCAACATCCACTGACAAAACACCATTTCTTGCATACATACACTGCAACTCTTAAATGCATAATAACAACTACTTACAGTAAATTTTATTAAAACAAACTTATTAAGCGACATTAATTCAAAATCTTGTGATTATGTAAATTAGAAGAAAGTAATGATAAAACAAGGATATGTATGACAAAATATAGATAAAATGAATGAGAAACAGACTTGTCTATGCTAATTAGCATGAGAATTCAAGGCATTTGATATGGAAAACCAAAATGCAGTGTATAAAGATCCATTCATTCTAACTATAACTGTATGCAAAAGATTACAATGAGTTAATGAGTGTAAAAATAAACATCCTCTCATATTCAAATTAGAGTATTGAATGAAGACTGAATAGAGGGGGTTTGCTTGTTTGGTTTTCTTTTCCATGTTTGATTAAACACCACTAAAGAGTGCTCACTAAAGGGTGCTAAAGTGACAATTACTTGCTGACTTCAAAGCTTAAACAGGAGTGAAAACTGAAATGCCAACAGGGAGGCTTTTAGCCATGGCCAATAGAGTACTACATATTCTCCAACGATCTCTGTTACTTAATGGATTATATTATCCATTTTGGCCAACAGGTGTTTTTGTGGTTTGAGTTTCTTTTTCCACATGGATATGAACACAGAGTCCATTTATTTTCTCCCATAATATGTTAGAAACATTATTTTTTAAGGTACTTTGAACCTCTGGTCACAAATGTGAGTCAGTACCTACTGATTTATTTATGAATATTCTTATGTATAAAAGAGTTCAATTCATTGAACTGGTAAAGGACATTATGTTTTTAATTAGTGTTTGGGATGAAAAGGAGGAAGAATGATACATGACTCAATTTACTGGAATTTAGTGGTAAGGCAGAGCAACAAGGCAGACCCTTTGTTTCAGTTCATCAAAACATCTCTATCAAAGTTTTAGAAGTTTAGGATCCAACTTTACCACACCACTAAATGTTCATCTACCATGTATGGTACAGTGTCTTGGTAAAAAGAAAACATGATACACTGCTATCTTAGCCTGCCTGCATGCTGGTGCACATGTAAATACTTCTGCTTCCACATAAATCTGCTAATACAAACTTGCATTTTACTTAAATTCAAATGAAACATACCAGCAACAGAGTTAAAATGAACCAAAGGGTATTTGTTAACTTCTCATCATAGTAAAACCCAAGAAATATAGCTAATATCAAAGGATATTTTTGAAAGACACCCGGAATTTAAAGATAATGGTTTTGCTGTTCTAGGGACTTTGTATAAATTGGGTTATTGGATTCTAGAGAACATGAACAAATCTTCAGTGAAAAAAGATGCTTAAACTTCATTCTTCAGCTTAGTCAAAAAAAAAAAAAAAAAAAAAAAGCCAAGTTTCCCTCTGAAAATTCTGTAGTCATGTAGGTATCTTGATAGTCATTACATGAAGTTGTGAAATCTGTGGCTTGCAGAGGACTTTATACAGTTCTAAGGAAGCCCCAAAGGCCTTTATACATAGAACTCTATAACACTGTCTAAAGGTTTTGGTCTAAAGGTTTTTTTAATGGTTGTGATTAACTTTTGTTAAGACTTATATATGGGAGTTTAGCCAGAAGAACGTGCTGGCTATGCCATGCAAGAATAAAGATTCAGGTTTTGTAGTTGCTATAACCATAGTTTCTGGCTATCAAATAATACTGGTCTAAGCTACCATGACTCATAAACAGAACAGGATTTTTAAAGAAAGATGGGCTTGAATAGGTAGGAAAAATATTTTTCATTTGATCTACAAGGTAATTTATTTTATTTCCTGGATGTGATGAAGTCAAAAAAAGCATATGGATATTCAGGTCTCCACACTTTGTCAGGTCCTTCAAGAATCAACAATCATCCAAATACTGAAAAACTGAAATCAGGCAAGGTTTTACTTTATTTCCACCAACTTCAGAAAGTGCAAACATCACCCTAGTTGATGCTGGCAGAAACCTGGTGACAAGAATGCCACATCCTGAGTGAAGCTCTATGCCCCCTGAAGCCTGTAGGCTTTCCTCCACCATGCTCTGCAACTCCAGAATACACCCTGACATGCCCCATTTCATGACCACAACACAAGCTTAGTTTTGGCATGGCACATCAGGATATATAGCCATATCAATATAAAAAGTTTTGTTAATAGCTGTTGGAAAATAGTCTATTTTTTCCAGATGAGAGCATAATTATTGGCATAAAAAGGAAAAGTCAGTGCAAAACAGATTATGGAGCCAGGCTGTCAAACACAGTCATTAATATAATACTTATCCCCTTCTGCTTGTAGCAGCCACTGATCTAAATGACACATACAACATTTCTGAAACAGGGATACAACAATTCATTCTGTAGCACAGATTCTTGCAGGTATCTGCCTCATTAGGCTTGCAAGATAGTAGTTTTTCATACTTAAAAATGCGTAAGAGATTTTGAACTGTATGAAGAGGTAATAAGCTTTTAATGGGCTAGAGATATTGTCCCTGATCTCTTTCACTGAAGTATGATACTGACTCCTAATAATTAGCGAAACTATATATAGAAGTGAACCATAAAGAAAATTTTAAATTGGACAAATAGCAACAAAAGTTTTAAGCTCTTGGCTTGGTACAACCTGACTAATCAGCAGTCAAAACCAAACTATGGCAAAGACAGTAATTCAGCTCTTATGTTATTTCAAAGGTGTTGATCTATCTGGGACTAAATCAGCAGTCTAATAGCAAAAAATTACCTATTTGTCATTTATAAACCCTGCAGCTATAATAAATGTACTTGTGTGCTGGACTTCTCTAAGGATACAGAAACCATAAAATGCTGAAGAGCAATCAAAATGCTAAAAGCTTCAGAAAGCATAACTTAAAACAATAGCTTAAAGAAACGAAATTCATAAAATAAAAGAGCAGAGGAAAAACACAGGATAACTTAGAGCAAAAGATTCATTGAAAGATGCAGAAAATTTTAGGTATAATGTTTGGACAGATATTGTAAGCCTATACAATCCTATTGCAAAGAATTCATCTAGATCTTGAATGTCTCTTGTGGTCTTACTTCTAAGTACATGAAATGGAAATCAAGGACTCTTGCAAACCTGCAGTGTCAGTGTAAGCAATCATTCACCTTACAGAGCTCAAGATGAAATGTTTGAGATTACGTGGTTAAGTGGAGCTAGCTGTCTTAGGGAAAAAAGTCAGCGCCTGATTGGCTTAACAGCACTTGAATTTCATTGCATTCTTCAAGGTATCCCTAATATCTAACCATCTAATTGTATCAGTATTTACACTGGTGTTACTTGTTACATAAATGTTTTATGAAAACAAGTATGTCTGTTACTGGTATTCTACAAAGAACATTTCAACTGCATGTCTAAAATAAGAAATAAAGCTACATCATTTCCTCGTGTGTTTTGTAACAATATACAACCTAATTCCTTAAGGCAGGTAAACACAATCTGAACTTAAAGTAAGTGGACAGCCTAGTGAGGAACTATATCCTCACCAAAAATTAATCAGTGCTTTACATGGCAGTGGTCACAAAGTGTATTTGCAAGTGCCTGTGCACAAGAGCATGTTCTGAGTTACACTACCAGTACATTTGCATGTCTGTACATGGGAGAAGGCGAACAGGGCAGTAGCTTCTGTGGCAAGAGAATTCAAAAAATTGAATGATGACTTGGTTGGGAGGCATACTAACTCCAGCAGCCAAGGAAAAGTCCCAACTCCCATAGTAGAGTCTAACTATGCTGGATGTCTAACACAACTCTGCTGCAATGGAGACTCAAGAAGCTGGCTAACTCTGCTTGGCACTGCCCCTTCTACTCTCTCCACCATTTCTGCTTCCCAATCAGAGCTGCTACTTCATGTGCATCAGCACAGTACTATTGCTTTTCTGCCTAGATAGTTCTAGAAGCTGAGATCACCAGGATCACTGCAAAGGAAGAAAGGTCACAGTACTGTATGATAGCTGGCCTCTAGCTGCCTCCCTACACTCCTCAGGCTGTCAGTATATTCTCCCTCACCATACAGACATTCTGGGCTGACTGTCAGCCAGTTCATTTATTTCTACTCAACTCTTCGGGATAGATACAAACTTTTAACGGTACACAGTCACACAGTCACAGAGTAGGCTGAATGTCTGAGCTCTGGAGATTCAACTCTGCAGTTTGTTGCATCCCAAGTAGGGAACATGCATATAAAACCTGAACATGGAGCAGGATTACAGATCAGTGGCTTAGAGACCTTGTGACCCTGAGAATCGCAATTCTTTCTCTCTCTTCTCCATCTGAAGATCTAATTACCACAGCCTTTGAAAATGTTGAGCTTTGCAACCCAAGACTGAAAGGGACCACTGGAAGGGTGACTGCATTCAGTTTCACCTTTACTGCCAGCAACCAAGTGATGGATGACTTGCTCAGAAAGGTTCACAGAATGTACATTCCACATGTCAGTACAAATACAAAACTTTTCCTATAATCTGTAACAATCAAACTGTAGTAAAATGAACAAAAAAGCAATTAAATCCACATGCAGACAAAAAATAAAACCAAGTTAATAACAAATATTTTACGTTCCTGTAACAATGGGAAGTTAGATAAATAAATCAAAGTTACACAGCAAACCAAATAAAGCAGGACAAATAAAGCAGGATACAACACTCCATAAGTTATCAGGCGATGCAATCTCTTCTGTCCTAATCTTTGATAGTCTAACGCTAAGCAGGACCCAGCTGTTAGCCACCTGAGGATTTTCATTACAATGATGCTGCTAATCACCTGAACAATTTGCCTATGTGCAGCCAATATTTTATTAGAAGACTAAAAAGTATGTCAACAAGCTAAGTCACAATTCATAAAGGAGAGTAAATGGCTCTCAGAGACCTTCACAGAAGCAAAAATGGTCCTAAAGCATGATATTAAGGCTTCCTTTCCCAGCTTCAGAAACTTTGTTCTGTTGTACAGTCCCATCAATAAATACAGCAACTGACATCTAAAAATCTCAAAGCATTACTCTGTTGTTCCTTCTTGTGTGCTTGGTCAGCTTTCCTAGAATTTCACCTCTCATTGTTGCTTAAGAACCGTTTTCTTTATAGTGCCTCACCTAAATTTACTGAGATAAACACATGTGAGAAACACATATCTTCACTTCATTCTCCTGCAGCGCAACACATCATCTTCCACACCTTTGTAATTAGCACACTTGTAACTTGTGGTCAATACCAAAATCTAGAAAACAGATGGCTCTCCTATCCTGGCTTGCTTGGCTGAGAGAAGACATATGTAACTGATTAAAAGTGCATATTCACCCTTTAAACTTATGTAGTCAATAAAATATGACCTAGATCAGGAGTTGCATGGTACTATTTAATTGCTTTAAGACATATAGTCATCTTCCATTTTGCACATATAAAAACATGAACTGATACAAGACAATTCACCTAATTCATAATCTTAAGGTGAAAAGCTCATGTTTGGTGACATCCAGAACTGAGAAGCGTATCATTTTCTGAAGGCTTATAGGCTTAACTATAGCAACTGTTGAGAATCTCAGCTGATACCTGAATTTACATTTAATTCTAAGTCATTCCAAGTAATTTGTTACTAATAGTGGGTTTAACACCTGTTTATGTAAATCATTATGAAAGCTTTTAAATTACTGGATTTATTCAAGTCTTTCAATTCTTTCTTAATATTCAAACCAAAACGGACTATAATCTGTTTATCCTCTTTGTCAAGGTGCCTGCAGAAAAAGAAAAATAAAGTCAGTCACTTCAGTGTAAAACGTAGTGCCTGATGCTCCTATGAATGGCATAAGAAATAGGTAAGTGAACCCATGCTTTGAGCACAATATGAAATAGTGAAATAGTAAACTGCAATTACTGAATGAAATGTATTACATACGAAAACACTTAAGCATATTCTGAAGCTATTACCCTCCAGGAGAAAACTCAGTCACATAAATTTTAGTGATGCACAAAACATTCAGCCTCAAAGTAAAGTCAAACAAATATAGAACTTAAAAAAAGGTTAGGAGGACCAAGTACATAAAACATTGTGTTGCATACTTAATAACCCCATGGCATCTGAGCATTTTCACTTTATCTCACATTCAAGAACAATAAATCCAATGAGATTTTAACTTACTATTACGAAACCAATTAAAATAGATTTGTTTGGTGTTAAGTAGGGCTACCTATAGGCAGCTAATTTTGTTTTAAAACCTGGACATCCAGATATAAATGTACCATATAACACCACATATCTGCTTTGGTTTATGCCCAGATAGCAACTTTAATTAATTTTTAAAATGTACATGAAGTTAATTGTGTTCTTCAGACTTTCCAGGATTCAAGTCTAGTTACAGAATTACATCTTGGTTATAACACCCAAGTTCATTCTCCTCAATAGGTATACACCAGGTTTGTAGGAATATAATTAATTATTGGTGTTCGTAGTTACTGCAGCTCAACTACATTATGCTTCCCACAACTCTAAAGATAGTGAAGTCCTTATAACTCAAAGCCAGCTTCAAATAAGTAATAGGAAAACAGTAGCAAACAAAAAATCAATTGCACAATTCTCAATATAAAATTTTTACTCCTCTTCAAGAAAAGAAAAACCAACAACAAAACCAAATACTACTAGTGAGTCATTAGATACAGATATTTAAAACAGCTCAAACAAAACTTAGATCAGCACATTCTCTTACTTATGTATCTAGAAAACTATGCTCCATCATGAATTAAAAGTTGCTTGGACTTTTACTTCATTTTATTCTGTTGGTAAAAAGACTTAGTCACATAGAATAAACCTGAACAGTTGTCTGTCTTGGGAAGATTTTCCTGTGTTTGAACACAGCTTTGAAGAATAAAGTAAGCTAACATCACACTGATTATCACTGATGAGCCAGAGCAAAGCGAAGCAAATTGAGGTCATCAGCCTGTTAGCAGTATGACAGTCTTGAAAGGTGTACCATAGCATTTGTAACCCAGACCATTTAACCCTAAAAATGCTCAGCTTCTGTATTACACTTCATTTTTGTGGGCTACTTTCCCACAGATTGCCTATGACTTATTTCCACTTAAATACTCAAAAGTTTTGCAAAATCCTTGTTTCCTCAGATGAAAACACTTGCTAAATATGCTTGCTGAAAATAGTGACTTTCTCCCCTTTCTAGGAGGCTAGAAGCAATGGAAGTTGTGACCAAATACTTTTTTCTAATTAGTACAACAAATCAAGGTAACAAGAAAAGCTGCATCTGTTGAGTAACAAATAAAGGTTTTACCCTGTCACCATATATACAATTAAAAAACAGATTTTTAGAATATTTGCTAATTAGAAAGTTGATAAATCTTCCACTGTCATACAACGCCATTACCTGTCCTCTTTAAGTATTTGTCACAAGTGCATACTCTTACAGCAGAATCACATTCTTTCTTAGGATAGCACAACATTACTACCATAAGTATTGAAATTACTATTTTTAAATTCCCCTTAAAAGTTTAATACTTTTTTTAGCATGCTGTATTTAGGATTTTACCTCTATTGATTCTAGCTATGCTCCCACCTAAGTGTGCTGCAAAAGAAACTATAAACACTTGTTGGAAACAAAACTGGAATATTGACTTGTTGCACAGTGTTTATTGCAGAAACAAAACAGCTGTGGGCATTTTTAATACTCATATATTATAAGGTTACAAACAAAATCTGAAAGCTTGGAAGCCATTTTCTTAAATCTACAGAGAAATCAATTTCATGACTACATATGGAATTTTTAAAAGACATTGAAGGTACTGCGCACAATCCTTTTCCTAGCCTACTCAGACAGGGCCTAAGCAGCATTATCATTACAGAACGAGACAACATAAAAAAGAGAAAACCAACCCAAAACTCAAAAAACTTTGTTTCAAAGTCAAGTTTTATTATTCAAAAGGTACAAGTAAAGGCCAAGGATATTTTATTTGTCTTCTTATTTCCCAAATAGGAGAAGGCATGAGGATAATTCTGCATCTACGCTTCACATAAATGTAGGGTGAGTGTACTTGCAAGGGAAAGGTTTTGGGGGTAGGTAAGATGCTTAATGAGGCTAAATTAAAATTCAAATATAGCTATGTGACACCTACAGTTAGGGCTCTAAAAGCCCCCACTAATTTGCTAAAATGGTGAAGCGCTGCCAATTCAAATGATGGCACTGTTAGGAAAAAATAATTGCTGCAAGGCCTACCTACAAATGCGACAGGGCTTCTCCTATGTGAAGCTGCAACTAACCAGTGCCCTCACATAGAACGGCTCAGCAATACACATCTTCAGACCAATATGTCACCTTGGGACCCCGACACAGCTCTTCTAATGTCTGCCTCTGCAACTGGTGCCTCAATGAGCTTGATGCCCAGTGGAGAGTTGCCTGCATGAAAGAATACAAAAGGGAAAACTTGATGTAAGTGCCCTCTTTCCCTCCCAACTGCCCAGTAAAAATCGGATGATGTGTCCATGCAGTAAGATTCTGCTTCAACTCAAGAACATTCTTGTTTCGTGAACTTCAGAACTTGAATGTTTTAGAAAAAACACACAACAGCCTTCAATTAACCATTCTTGCACTCAGCAACCTGTAAGATAAAGACTTACTCCTTCCCCACAGATTTTTTCTCCCCATTACTTTACTCTTTCCTCAGAGTTTTACATGGATTTACATCTTTTTGTTTCAACTACAGTCTGGTGTTAATATTACCCTTGTAAATCTCTACACAGGCACGCAGAGGAGACACTGCCTAAGGCTTGTCAACCTGAGAGCAACTTTTCGCCAGCAGCACCAAACGGGATTTAGGAATCACAAAATAGGTCAGGTTGGAAGGGACCACTGTGGGTCGTCTGGTCCAACCTCCCTGCCTAAGCAGGGTCATCCCAGAGCACACTGCACAGAATTGCACCCAGATGGTTCTTGGATATTCCCAGAGAGGTAGACTTCACAACCTCTCTGGGCAAGAAGCGCTGTTGTGCAAGAGGCCCCAAGAAGCGAAATGGACTTTGTTTTAGAAGTCGAACAAGACAGCCCAAAAGTCCCGCTAGCCTGGCCCGCCCCAAGGTGCCACTAAAACCGCCGCCCGTGCCCGACCGCCCCGTGCTGCTCCCGGCCCGGCCAGTCTCGCCCGCGCGGGCTCCATCTGCCTCGGCTCCTGCTGCGCCCCGGCTGCTCTGCCTCGCCATGGCCGCTTCCTCCTCCTCCTCGGCGGCGTCGCTGCACCCGGTCACTCACCTGATCTTTGACATGGACGGGCTCCTGCTGGGTGGGTAGCCTGAGCCCCTGTCCCCTCCACGGCCGGGCCCCGCTGCGGTGGGTTCCGCCGCGCCGCCAGGCCCGGCCCGCCTGCCCGGACAGCGAGGGGCCGTAGCTGGCAGCGGGCAGCCTCTGCCCCTTCCCTTCCCCCTCCGCCTCCCGCGCTTGAGCGGCCCAGGCTGTGGCTGCTCATTCGCGGCCTCCTCGCTCCCGGCGAGCAGCCAGAACGCCCCAGGCGGCGCTGCTAAAACCACAATGAAGGGATTAAAGCAACAGGAAACTAATTAATGCCTTCTCCTCCTTCCGCTACTTGCTGCCTTTCGGGGGCAGATTTCGCCTTAAAGTAACAGACCCGGGGCTGAGCGTGAACGGGGCACTTGCTCCACTTGCTCTGGCTGGCGGAGGGCTGAGCGAGGTTGGGGTGGCTGTGGGGAGAGCGGTGAGGGGCAGGTTAGGGCTGAAAGCCAGGGAAAGCGGGTATGGAGGAGAACGGGCATGCAGTGCGGGGCTGAGGGACCCCCGGGCCGCGCACTGCCGGAGGCCGGCAGCAGCGACTCTCGGACGGCAGCACAGCGCTCGGCAGCCTTCCGACTTACCATCTCCACTGAAGAGCCCGATAGTCTTCTTTTAGTTTTGGTATCAGCAGACTTTCTGCTTTGCAGGGTTGTCCTGTAACCTGACACTTCCCCTGCTACAGCTCGATTAGGTTTTGAAGTTTGAATAGTCGCTGTAACTAGGACAGTTTTTAAAGTCTGCTCTTAACTGTTCGCTGAATCAGGACCCTCTGCTGAGGAATAATGGAATATTTTGGTGTGTGACTTAGTTTTTGAAATAGTCCATGTGAGTTATCACACAGGAAGCAGATCTGGATGTAGGTGAGCTCTTAAAAGATGAGTTGAAAAGATGAGGTGAAAAGATACCTCCACTGCCCTCTTTCAACCTGAATTCTTGCAGTTTCTGGGAAGACTGCTGTGAAGTCTGGTGAATTACACTATGTTTCCAAGAAATGTACACTTTTCCCTCCTTCAGGGCTATAAGAGGTGAAGGTGATCCACACTTAACATTTTAAAACAAAAATGGCTATGCTATGCAAAACAGTGATTGAGTTATTTTAGTTGTATTTTCAACTTCAGCACTGGAGTCTCAAATTGCCTGGGGATACACACATATACACACACACATATATGTGTGTGTGTAATCCTATAATCCAGACCTAGTTATTTTAATTTTATCCTTACAAGTTTCAGGAAAGCCTTTTTTAGTTACTACTGCTGTCAGCAGTTGGAAATCGGCTTCACACAGACAATGTTCGTCTTAACAGGATGGTAATGATACATGTATATGATTTCTTCTATTTAAAAAAAGTTACATATAAAGTGTGTATTGTATTTCAGAAATCTTTCAGCTGCAAGGAATTAGACTGAAAATATTCTTCAAGTATCTTCCAGTAGATGAGTAAAAGTGATACTACCTTGGTGATTTGCATAATGTGCACTTAATTTCAGAGGACTTTAGTATGTTTCAGCTTCTGAATACTATGAAACCTTTAACATTTTTAGTGAACCTATTTGTTTCATGATGTGCAGTGACCCTTGGGAGGCAAGAAGGCAGTCAGGAGATTGCTTGGACTTTCCCAAGATTCCTAAATGTTTCAAGAAATTTGAAATAATTTAGGGGAAAGAATGATAAAAGGCATACACAAATTAGATTCATTCTGCCCAACCTATCTCCTGTATATCTTATGAATGAGACAAATAGTCGTATTGATGTTAACCTGCATAAGAGTACCATAATTTTCTTATGAAATTTTTAATGTGTCACATAGTGTTCACTGGAGGTGATAAGATGAATAACATACATATTTCAAGAAGCTACAGAAATAAGCCCAAAATTACTTCCTTTCAAAGGGCACAAATGAAAGTTTTGGTATTGAATATCTGTTATTACTAACTTTTTTAAGTGCCCCCATGGTTGGCTGCAATTTTTAGAATCTGAAGCTTCAAGTTTCACAGTTTTTCCCAACAAAGTAGTGTCTGCAAATGTACATGACTATTTTTAGATGTTTTCACCTGAACCCTACTGATTTTATAGAAAAAATATAAATTGATCTATAAATGATGAGAATAAATGAGCCTTAAATTCATCTGATGTAACGTGCTGTGAACTTGCTTTCTGTAATTGACATACTTCTTATCAAGGAAGATAGGATATCTTCTGGTAGAAAGATTTCCAAAATCTTTGTGAGTGTAAAACCCTTAAATGCGGTCTGAGGTGTTTACAAGGTTCTTGACTTTGGAAACAATCCAAGTATTACCCTATAGAACCTGCATCCTATACTTTACTGGCTGATGTTTGGCTGTGTGAAAGTGCTAAGTCTATCAACTGATACTTTATCTCCCCCCTCCCTCTGTAACATAATTGAGACTGATTAAGTTGTCCTTGAGTCACACCTTGATCAGCTTACTTTCAATACTGCAGTTACTGCCTCTGAACTGCCTCTGCAAATACTTCGACCCTTTCATTCAGAGTCCTTCTGTATAATTATTTTAAAGGTCATCTAATACAATTGTTATCTGCATTTCTAATCAATGCATTCT
This sequence comes from Rhabdornis inornatus, assembly GCA_013397075.1. NCBI lineage: Eukaryota > Metazoa > Chordata > Aves > Passeriformes > Rhabdornithidae > Rhabdornis > Rhabdornis inornatus. Next base: position 1,303,436 of record VWZS01004219.1, read on the forward strand.
ACCCTTCTTTATTAAAATTACTTCTATTATTTTTTATTTTTGTTTTTTATTACCTAATCTTTCCCTTTGAGCTCTTGGATGAAATCTTAGGGGTTTTGCCTGTTGTTCCAGTTCCAAGGAGGTTAGCGCTGTAAAGCAGTGCACTCATTTTGTAAGTGAAGTATGTGACAGCAATTAGAGATATCTCATTTTTTAATAGGTAAAATGAATTGAAGGACTTCTTTTTTTCTAGGAAGCTCCCACTGTAACAGAAAAAACAGACTTTGTGCTAATGTACAGCAGTTGCATCCTGCTTTGTTATACATAGAATAGTAGAATATCTCAGGTTGAAGGGACATATAATGTAAACGACTGAGGCACGGACTCAGACCAGCAGGGAATCTGAATCATTTCTTCAAAGAAATGAGATGGTTTTATACACTTTTCAAGGCACAGTATTTCCTTACTTGGTAATTCTCAGTATGTGACCTATCCCCTGTTGCCACATCAGCAACACACTTTCTAAATGTCCTTCCATGGGGTGATCACGCTCTGTTCACCTGTCTGTCAGGCTCCTTTCCGTAGGGCGGTATGCGTGGCACCTCCTGCCAAGGTCAGGTCAGCTCTGTGCTGCCATGTGCTTCCTCAGGTGTGTGCCACAGCCTGCAGCTCAACTCCATCCCATCTCTTCCCAAAGCATAAGGATCATTGAGGCCAGCTCCCTGAAAACTAAAACAGAGGGCTAAGAGCCTTGTCCAAATGCTCCTTGAACTCTGACAGCCTTGGTGCCATAATGACTGCTTGGGGGAGCCTGTTCCAGTGACTGATCTCATGCAGCTTCATTAATTAGCCTAGTTGATTAGTGGTGCACTGTGTAGTAGAAACCAGAGGAAAAGGAATAACTACATCTTAATTTTTTTGCACTGCTGTATTTTCTCAAAAAAAACCAAAACAAACAACAACAAAAAAACCGCAACAAAACTCCCCAGCACTTCAATTAAAGCATTACATTTCTTAAGTTAAATTTCTATTTGATTTCCTACAGCAAATAATAACATTATATTATCAGAATAGTAGATTGTTTTTTTCTTAAAATGTGGTCCTACAGAGGAGTACTGTCCTAACCACTGGTATGTGGTATAGTTAAAAATATTAAACCTACTTATGTGTGCACTTATCCAACACATAGTACAGGGTTAACAGATAATAACAATAATGACAACAACAACAGAAACTAGAGGTATTTGGTACCTAAATAAATCCTGTCGTTATAGTTGTACAGTTTGGATCCTGGCATTTTAGCATATTGTAAAAACATACAAAATCAATGCTAGAGATAGAGAAGGAAAAATATATTTAATTTGTACAAAATATACAACTAGAGTAATGTCCCCCAGTATCTATCTTAGAAACTTACTGCATAGGTTTCTTTTTAAGCTATGACAAGTGATTTTGTTACATAATTGTAGCCAATAACTACCCTACTACCAAAACACAAATAGGATTGAATGTTGCCTTTGTTGATATGTGATTAAACTTATAGGGGGCTGAAAACATTTAAAATTCTCTACAAGCTGCATGTATAATATTAACCTTTCCCAACTGACAAATTAACTTAGGAAAATGGCTGCAAAGATAAGATGTTTCTTAGCATTGTGCTCAAAGCTGAACTAGAGCTAAACTAATACACAAAGAACATGACACTTTATATAGGAAATATAGTAATATATTTATTTTTAAATTTCTGCTAGGACTAGGGATTGTTTTATGTAAATTATTATCCTTGCCTGTGTCCCTTAGTGTTGGAAAACAGTATCTTTACATGAGATAAATCAGTGTGTTCAAGTATGAGAGGTGGTTCCTAAAGCAGCTCAGTTTTGCAGGATACCTTCACCATTACTAAAAATCATGTTGGACTGTACAGGCACAGGTATGCCAGCTTGTGACCATTTCTAGAGGGATGAAAAGTAAAGGCAATTGGATCAGAATTTTTCTGCTTTTGTAGCCGCTGCCTCCATTGTGTGAAGACCTCTGTGTTTTCTGCAGCTTAGAAGACACTACTGCATGGCTGGCCAGACAGGTCATTTCTGGTCTATAATAGAGAAGCAATTAGCTTGCAGTTAAATTCGTTGTAGTGTTGTGAGATTCATAAGAATTTCAGCATGTTTTCTTTCTAGCCAGTGTTACCTACTCATTGTCACAAGGTCAGAAGTCAAAAATGTACTCTTACTTTCATTTTATTGCACAAGTTGCCTAGGAGATGGCTGTTACAAGAAAACTGATGAGAGTTCCATGCTGGAGTTTGCTTATGTGCATGCTGTCTTTTATTTACAACAGCTTTCTATTCTGCATCCAAGCAAATAACACCAATTCAATTAAACATCAGTCCTCTCTAGATTGGTCTATGTTATGCCTTAAGTGCAGGAATTAATCTTCTTAAGCTATAACCTAGCAATCTTTGTAAGCCTGTTTTCTGCTTCTGTGTAGTGGAAACTTACTTTCTTGTCATTCTCACTTGCCATCTGATTTTTGGAACAAAGAGAGAAGGGAAAATACTCTCTTGCCCTTGTGTTCCATATTTGAAAGTTGTTGCAAAACTAAAGAGATTAAGGATATTATTAGATTGAAATACCCTATAGGTGTTTCATGAGCAAATCTTGGGCATAAGTGAAACAGCTCCTCATTGAGAATTAACTAACCATAAATACGGTAAATAAGATTTGTCATATGCTTGAATGCTAACATTTTAATTTAACAGCAAGGAAAATTTTGACAAGAACATAACAAATATACTAACCCAGAGTCTGACTTCTGTTATTCCCTTGATTAATTTGCAAATTGCCCATCCACATGGTTACTTGTTATTTGTGGTTAGAATAGTCCAGAACCAAAGCTAAGTTCAACATTCAACAGGGGGTTTTTTTGTGGGTTTCGGTTTTGATTTCTGTAGTGGGTACCGCATTTCAAAATGCGGTGGGCAGCATTAACAATGATAATTTTTTCTTCTCGAGAAATTAACCGAGCAATACTCCTGAGCTGAAAGATCCATGATTTGATTTTAATATTGCACAGACATTACACACAAATGCAATATATTTTTGGTGCTTATTTTCTGTTACATATTTGCAATTGTATAAAGACCCTGTAGTAAGTGGAGAGATATGTTTTGAAAATGCTAGGAGTGTAAAGGTTCTGTTTAGTGATTTTAGAGGTGCATACAGCAGTTTGACCATTTATAAAAATTAGTCTCTTCCTATGCCTAAAAGCAGACTTTCAAATCTGTTTGTAGATGATAAGGATTTGTTGTGTGTGTAAACAGTTTTGTGTATAAAGTTCCAATTATTTTGCTTTGAATGTAGATAATAAGGTGTCATAAATGGAACAGAATTTCACGCAAAGAAAAGGTGCATAGAGTTTTCCATTATAATAACACAATTTCTCGGTGCCGTATTCCAATTTTCTTCTTTCTTAAGAAGAAAAACANATAACAAATATACTAACCCAGAGTCTGACTTCTGTTATTCCCTTGATTAATTTGCAAATTGCCCATCCACATGGTTACTTGTTATTTGTGGTTAGAATAGTCCAGAACCAAAGCTAAGTTCAACATTCAACAGGGGGTTTTTTTGTGGGTTTCGGTTTTGATTTCTGTAGTGGGTACCGCATTTCAAAATGCGGTGGGCAGCATTAACAATGATAATTTTTTCTTCTCGAGAAATTAACCGAGCAATACTCCTGAGCTGAAAGATCCATGATTTGATTTTAATATTGCACAGACATTACACACAAATGCAATATATTTTTGGTGCTTATTTTCTGTTACATATTTGCAATTGTATAAAGACCCTGTAGTAAGTGGAGAGATATGTTTTGAAAATGCTAGGAGTGTAAAGGTTCTGTTTAGTGATTTTAGAGGTGCATACAGCAGTTTGACCATTTATAAAAATTAGTCTCTTCCTATGCCTAAAAGCAGACTTTCAAATCTGTTTGTAGATGATAAGGATTTGTTGTGTGTGTAAACAGTTTTGTGTATAAAGTTCCAATTATTTTGCTTTGAATGTAGATAATAAGGTGTCATAAATGGAACAGAATTTCACGCAAAGAAAAGGTGCATAGAGTTTTCCATTATAATAACACAATTTCTCGGTGCCGTATTCCAATTTTCTTCTTTCTTAAGAAGAAAAACAGCATTAACAACCCTGGATTTATTATTCTACATACTGGCAATAGTTACACTTTGTACCATCTTGGACCCAGCTCTGCAGCTCTTGTTCTGAGTACCTGTAATTCATTCATGTTGCCTTGTTGTGAGTTGGCTAATTGAGCTCTTGAGAGTGGAGTTTTTCAGAACATCTTAATTTGAGCAGGGCGGTTTCTGGTCTCTGAATTCTGCTCGTATATTTCTCTGAGACACAATCCTGCTCTTGAGTACTGGCATTTATACTTCTGATGGAGGAGGAGGAGGAGGAGNGGAGAACCATCCTATATTTTTTATCTTTATTTTTTGCTTCCTTTGCTTCAATAACTGATGAAGAATGTATCTTTTGTGGTTCTTTTTTTTTGATGGCTGGAAAGTTTTTTCAACTTTTTTTTTCTTTTTGGGAATANATTGTTACTACTTTTATCTTTTCTCTTTTATATTGGAAACAGACCTTAATGGAAGTGATAATTTTCACACTATGACCATTGCTCTTTTTAAGACCAGGAACTATGTTAGCTAAAAATGCAAAAGCAGTTAAGCCAAATATCTTTTCCTTCCAAACTTTATTGCATTCATTATGGACATCTCTGGCATGAAGTAGATACTGCTAATGATTGTTGCTGCTCCTATTATGTGTTTATGTACATCTTTGTATTTATACTCATTTCTTTCACAAGACTACTGAGAATTATATAACCAAGATAATTTTTTCTGGCTTATAATGGTTCTCTCAGAGGCTCCTGACCTTGACTTGTCCCTTTTTGCCCCCCCGCTTTGATAATAATAATAATAATAATAATAATAATAATAATAATATCGTTGTTCTGACCTAAGGTTTGTTGAGGTAGTGTTAACCTTCATCAAGATTTTTTTTTTTTTTGGTACTTAGGGGAGAACCATCCTATATTTTTTATCTTTATTTTTTGCTTCCTTTGCTTCAATAACTGATGAAGAATGTATCTTTTGTGGTTCTTTTTTTTTGATGGCTGGAAAGTTTTTTCAACTTTTTTTTTCTTTTTGGGAATATTTTGTTTCTTGAAGGGTTGCATACCTATTGACAGTGCCAGTTGCTTCTGGTCTCCATGTATGTTTTCTGTTCTTGTGCAGCTTTTAATAATTTTTTTATTCCTCTTATAATACCATATTCAGTGGTAGTTTGGCAGTATATCTGATGCTGCATTTTGGAAAAACTTGGTCTAAGCGTATATTGCTCTTTCTGAAGTACTTTTCTAGGCTATTTTTATATATAATAGCTGGTTTCTTTTTAAAATGTATCCTTATTTTTCTTCCTCCTTCCGTTCTCCCTTAGAGATATATAACATATTTTTGTAAAAGTCATCAAATAAGTACTAATAGACTGTGTCTCATGAAACAAGTTTATTTCTAGTTCTTGAATGATTTCCTTTGGGCACTGTGGGAAGAGATAGGATAGAACTGAGTTACAGGCTGTGGCACGCGCTTGCAGAAGCACATGGCAGCACAGAGAAGCACATGGCACCACAAAGAAGCACGTGGCGGCACGGAGAGGTTTGTCTCCACCTGACCTTGGGGACAGGAGATGCCACGCGTAGAGCCCTAGGGAGAGGAGCCTGCAAGCTGACAGACAGGTGAACAGCACATGATCACTTCATAGAAGGACATCTGGAAAATGTGTTGCTGATGTGGTAACAGGGGATAGGTCACGTAGTGAGAATTCCGTGTAAGGAAATGCTGTGCCTTGAAAAATGTATGAAATCAACTCGTTTCTTTGAATAAATGATTGAGATTCCCTGCTGGTCTAAGTCTATGCCTCAGTCGTTACAGGATGCCACTTATGGGTTAACACTCCAGGCATTGTTTTTTCTCTGCTGTTCATTTTTGAATTGCCTCTGCCTATGTGTGGTTCTTTTGGATAAGTTTCACATGCAGTTTGTCTCAGGGTAATGCGAGGCATTTGAGAGGGAAGCCCACTTTATTATTTGTCAGTCCAGTCTTTCTGTCTAACATCTATGTGAATTTACTCATGACCTTTGTCATTATATAATATGGAGAGTGCTACAGTGTCTCATTCTTCTAGATCATTAATGCATGCTCTCTGACCTGCTGTAATAGGGCCCCCGTGTCACCTTTGCTCTCCAGAGGATGGGCTCGTGCTAGGCCTTTGCAGCAGCGCTGCGCTCACACGTGCTGCACTCTCTGGGTTTGCTGCCAAGCTGCTCAGCCCTGGGCATGGATTGTCTGCTGTGCATAAATATGAGTTCACTCAGGTTCTCTTTCACAGTGTCACCATATACAGAAAATAGCCTGTTTATGTCAGGACATCTTTTGGAATGTTGTGTCTTCAAAATTATGTTCTCCTTTAATTGCTTTATTTGTGTGTGATGTAAACTGACACAGAGTACATATTCAAACTAATAGAATATACCTTTATTTGATTACCTTTTATTTGACCAGTAATAAGTGGGGTTCTAATTTTTGTATTGGTATGTTTGAAGAGTTTGACACTGGTACTGGTCATTTGGGAACATTTCTAAGCAAGAGGAAAAAGACTTTACTAGTGCTAGAAGAATGAAGTGAAATGTAATGTGTGTTTAGTGAAAAAAAAAATTAGGATTATAGTGTATCAGGAGGTTTGAAGTACAAGAAATTAATGATTTAAGGTGGAGCATGAGTATACTGAGACATCCTTCATTTGAATAAATTTTTCTATGGTGAAGGTGTTTTTCTTTCTTTGTTTTGTAATTTACGTGCAGAAACCTCTTTTGACCTGTCTGTCCAGGGCAAAAGAGTATACTCATGCATGCCTGTAAAGTGACTTAACCTTGGATAAAGTCAGCATTCTGCTACAAGATCATTATTACAAAAAGTTGCACCAAGTGAAGTGGTGGATCTTTTCATGCTGAGTCTTCTCTATAGCATTATATTATTACTGGACTAACCAAATGTTCTTTGCTTTATGGCTCAGGGGAGATGAAGCCATAAAGAGCTTATCACAGTGTAATAAATTTCTAGTCTTTAAAAATTAAAAACAGTGTTTCATGGGGATCATGTCTCAGGAAAATGAAAGTATTTGGGCCACTAAGGTTTTGTGTATATATCTAATTGCTATTCTGCTGCCTAATAACTTGCACTGTTATTATTGTTGTAGATCATATTTTTATTATATTTATCCTTCTACCATTTTTAATTTAAATGTTCTCATTTTTCATTAATGAAGGCATCTAGGAGTAAAGAGCAAGAAGTAGTGTTGCTGTTCTGGTTTTGTATGTCCTAAAATGTCAATTGTTTTATGTGTCAGTTGATTGCAAATTGTAGAGTATTGCAAAATTTAATTTCTTGAAATGTTTGATTTGGAGTTGATTTGGCGTAGTTTGCTGTCATGGCTTTGCCTTTTTCAAAAGGGAAGTGAACTATTCCCCTTTCATTCTTTTGTGACTTGTTACAAAGAGCAGGTAATTAGTACGTGAATTTAACAGTAGCAAGATAAAATTCTAGGTTCTTAGGTCAAAAAAAAAAATTTTTGCACCTTTATACCTCTTTTCATAAAGTGCCAGTTGTACTATTTTTAAAATAATAATTTTAGAAAAGAGTTCTACTTTAGGGATTAAAAACCAAAAGTTTCAGTTTTACTTGCTAATTGTATTCAAAGTTTTGAAGAACTTTTGATGTATGATTTAGCTGCCTATTATGTGAGTTTTCACACCTTTGGAAACATCTGCATCTTTCAGTAACCTCACATTGTACCACTGCAAAATTTCTGGGTAGCAGTGACCTGTCACACACAATCTCCCCTGCCCAGGCTGGCCCCTGGCCGGCTGTCAGAGGAATCTGCTGTCTGCTGTGGCAGCACTACTGCTGTCCAGACCATTCCTCTCCTAGGGAAGGCAGGGTGGTGAAGGGTGACAGTCTGCACATATATTGGGGCAGGCCTTGAAATAACATGACTTGAGTGTTTTTAGGTCCTAGGGTACACAAATAGCCTGTGATTTCCAAAGCCTATGCATTGGACCCCAAAATGTAACTGCACATATTAATGGCAGCCTTAACAGTGTCTAAGATTTTATACTTACATGTGTATGCAAATATACTTTATACAGCAGTTTTCATATGGCATCTTGGTCTCCCAGGGAATGTCTTAGCTTTGCTTGTTTCTTAGGAGGTGTCATAGCATTAGAATTTTCTAAAATTTATTTTATATTGATTAAGTTTTTTCTAATATTGCTCTAAATTCTGCAGATATTAGATATAGATATAAGTATATAATTCCTTGGATATGTCATGTTAATGTTGCTTTTGTCTCAGATACTTTTCATAAATAGAAGATCTTAGAAATGTTCATTATAGTGTTAGGATTTCTGTATTGCTAATTCATTTTTTGTTCTAGGTATCTGTTTTTGTCACACACTCTAGAACTTTTTAAATAATATTCTTTATGCTTGGAAATTTTCCAGCGCTCTACAAAATCCTACGATTCCTATATAGAGCTTTAGAGATACAGGAGATGTCTTCTCATGTGTGTATATGTATACAAAGGAGAGGATTGTTTCAATTTAAATTACTATTAAGATAATGAACTGCTCTTCAATAACTCTGAAGTTGTCAAAGAAAAATGCCTTAAAGATATGTCAAAAGTTTCTTGAAGAAGTCTCTTAGCATAGTGTAGATCTAACAGTAACTGGATTATAGGGCTTATGTTTATTAAACTAGGCCTTGTTTTTCCCTACTCAAAACTCCTGGCCTTAAGAGTTGGCATTTCAGGATCTGTAGCTGGTACCTGTCTGCATTATTCTGGTTAAAGTTCTCTCAATATAAATCTTCATGTTTCCCCTGCATCTCCCATAGGCAATAATACAAGATGTTAAATTGTGTATTAACATGTTTTTTCTCTCCTCATTCCCCTGGTTAATTGAGAACTGGCTCTATGTTCTAACTTCAAAGTTTCTATTAAGAGGGGAAAAAGAAAAATAATATTCTTAAATTTATCACAAATCTATGGAAGTTATTCCTATCTTAATCCATTCTCTTTTCTAATACTATAGATAAACATGGAATAGATTCATGTTTTCTTTTTCTACCTTCTTTTATAATTGCAGCTTTCAGGTACTAATGTAAGTGTTAGTGTTTGACCCAGATGCTTCTGTGTTTGTACGTAACAAAAAAGAAGGCATGGGTACTTATTTTCCCCAGGGTACTTTTCAGTACATATTTAGTTTGCCTTTCTCTTCATACTATCTTACATACTGAAATTGTGAGCTTCAGTTCTCTGCTTTACATTCTAATTGTATATATGAGAAATAACATTGTGTGTATAAGAAACTACATTGATAGTCTAACATTCCTAAGTATAGCTCAGGAGACTTACAATATGAAAAATACTTTCGTTACCCATTAATTTTTTCAGGATTGGATTGTACGTGTACCTTTCTTCTCTCTAAAGTGTTGTTGTGTTGTGAATTAAAAACTGGCTTGCTTTAAAATAACAAGAAAACAAACCTCTGTAAGTTTAGGTTCAACTGAGATTTGGTCTGATTTTCTAGAAATTATTCTCACTACCATCTTGAAATTCTCATTTTATCTGAGTCGTCTTGACTTGGCAGCTGATTTGATAGTGCATATCAATAACTTTTCCCAAACCCCATGTTCTTTATGCCATTCTTTTTCCTAGAGGTGAGCATCATATAAATACATAATTCAGAAAGATTGTACTTATGGCTGATTACAAGATGCCCAGTGCCTAGGCGGTGTAGGATACCAAAGGTGTAATATGGAGTACCTTACAGATACTGCACCTTCCATGGGTAGAAGTAAAGGAATTGATGAAGATAGTTCTATAGTTCCCATAGTTCTGTTTAAATAACAGTCGCTACTCCCTTCCTTCACACTATAAAAACGTATTGATAATGTAGGCCCAGCGGCATAAATCATATATTCAACAAAATAAGTTACAGTTATCTATGATTATAGCTGGTTTATATCTATAATTAATGGCAGTCTAATTTTGGAAAAGGTATTACTCACTGTAATTGTCTATAGTAGAGCCTTGGAAACAATTGCAGACTACCAAGGAAATCCTTTTTTTAAAGAGTATTGATGATGATGTAATTTAATGGCTTTAGTACAGACAGTGTAGATGCTTCCTATTTCCACTTCAAGAGCTACTTAAGCTCCTCTGTGAGTCCAGTGTAGGGAATTAAATTCTCAAGAGACATGCTAGATTTTCTATAATTAATAATTAGGGTAGAGAGTACTGTCAAGAAGAAATCCCTCTCCTGAAGAAAACAGCCTTGATTTTTTTGTGTAATTTCAATTTTATTTGTTTGTGGCAAAACTTTACAGTTGTATAGAATACAAGTTCATAACAGAAATGATGAGAGGCTGACAGCCTTGTGGCAATACCACCATGATCTGTGTCAACCTGACACAAGGAGAAAATCTCCAATCTCTTTGCTTATGAGGTCAATGACTAAAGCAACCCTTTGTATTAGAGAGTGTAGACAGTAGCCAGTCAGTAGTGTGCAGTTCTCTTTTCTGTGATTGCAATGTTCTATACAATTGGATTTTTTTATTAATAGTTAGATTTGCTCTTCAGAAAATAGAAGAAAAAGAAGTATTTCTGCTTGTTGATGGATTACCAGGTTTGCATTCTTGTGCAAAGTTTTTAATCCCTTTGAAAACTACTATCCAGTGGTTGTTACGAAGATGTGGCCTAGAGTGTGTGCACCTCTTGCAGAAAAGAAAGGTCTTTGGTTGACCAGCTGTTTTATTATTATTGAGCACGTACACCTCATAGTTATTTTTTCCTTACATTTAGGAAACATGTAAATTACTCTGTTTAACTGGTTATGCAGCTCTATCTATATGCCTAGCATGTGTTCTACCAGTTTAAAAACATAATGGGTCAAAAAGTATAGAACTTTTTATCTGAAAGTCATTAAGTTCAGTGGCTTGATTGAATGTATTCAGCAAATAAATCAAACACTTTTTTTTTGCTGATTGTGGGAGAAAGGCAACTGGATTTTTTTTCTACTTTAATTTTTAGATAGAGTGAAGGAAGTTTAGGCTATTTTTGCAAATAAAGTAAAAAATCTCTTCTATCTGCTTATTGAGCATATAATTTCCCAGCCTGTCTTTTGCAAGCACTACTACAGTAAAACTAAGCACACCCCAGCGCAGTATCTCCTGTGTCAGGCTTATTAAATTTCAGCCACTGGAGAGTGAAGCTGTTTGTGTCTCAAGATGTAAACTTTGACCTCAACTTGCAGAACTGAGGCAGAAGGGAAGAAAGATTGAGGGAAAGTGGAATGACTTCTAGTTCAGCTCTCAGCATCTCTTTTTATTTTTATCACATTACTCATATGGAAGAATGAAATGATGTACTGAAATTTCTTGCACTCTTTGAGTCTCTAAACACATTTTTTTAAATTTCATTTAGTAGGATACACAGCAGTGTTTCTTGTAACTCTAAGCTGTCACACTCAAAACAGAGTCATAAAATAATATTTCCATTATGCCCAGAACCACTCTCTAGCAAAAGAAGATTCAGCCTCTCCCCTTTGAGATAGCTAAAATTATAACCCTAACAGCTACTGTCACAGTCTTCTTCCAGCTTTCTATTTCTCCTGTAGTTCTCATGTGAATTGGGTTCACTGACGTGTTAGTGAGATTCTCTCTCTGAACCTTTTTGTAATTACAGTATTATTTTGGGATTGTAGTGTGAATAAGTTTTATGTCTTCTTATAAAACATCTCTGATTCTGTTTTATTATTTTTCCCTATTTTAAACAAGAGATAGCAGTATTTAGGTTAAATGGATTTTGATGTTTGAAGACCTTATGCTACTTCAAAGTTGTCATAATGTGCTAAAATAATACAAGGTCAGTTTGACTCAAGGATGGGAGTTAAGATTTCTTGATCATCTCCTGTTTGCCAAGAAAGTGACACTCTTAGAAAAGCTTTAAAAGCTAAAATATTTTACTTGAAAGTGGGCACTTCAGCCTTTAGGTACCTGACGTGTGCCAAATTTTTAAGTGTTGTCTGTGTCACTTCCACTACAATAAAATAATTGTGTGCAGTTGTTAAGATCTGATTATTGGGAGATGCCTCTATGCAAATTAAGGTGCAAGCATATGCCAAAATCAATAGTATGGATTTTATTTAACAGTAAAATGTGAGGTAGAAAGATAAAAATGAGAGGAGGGAGAGACAGACCAACAGACAGATTAAGCAGAATATAGTCACCACCCATGGATCCAGCAGCATCCCATTGGTCCTTCTTCACCCTAGGCTTCTTGGTGGTGAGGGTCCTAATTTTTTTTTATTGAAAAATTTTACTATTTATACATTTTAGAAAACAAAGGAATTTATGTTCATTGGCTACATAGTTCTCTTATTCTGTTGGTTGAATGATTCCTTCACTTCTAATGCTAATTAATCCCGTGCTCAGTCTTTCTGGGTTTTGAATCAGTGGGTGCTGATCTCCCCCTGCCAGATTTAGTCTGAGCTTATTTTAGCAGTGTTGCTCAGTTGGTTTTCCTTGTCCATTATCAGTGGCATATTCTTCTTCCCCAGCTTTTTTTACCTCCCTCTGTTCTGAGGTAACACTCAGACCATAGTACCACCTTTATCTTTTCTCAAGTTCCATCAGGTGGCTTAATTTACAGTCCGAGTTCCAGGAATCAATGCAGGAGTGTTTGGGGGAGATACCTTCAGTGGTTGCAGATGAGCAATTGCTTCTTTACACAGTTTGCCACAATGGGCGAAGTCCTTCAGTGGTAACAGTGTTTGAGGCAGGCAGCCATAATTTTAAATCCTTACAGCAGCATAGAGGTTGATGAAGTTTTTTGCAGATGAATGTCCCTGGAGTGAAGGACAGAGTAGCTTGGGGCTTGGCTGGGTACCTGGCCCAACCAGGGCTAACCCACCAGACTCTTAATTAAGAAGATGCAATTAGCTATTCTTCTGCTGAATTTGATATCACATTAATCCTTCTGGTTTTATCTACCTTGTATGGGAGTGGTTTTATACAAATGCCTTGGAACATCTCATTTCAAAACGACTTTTTAAACCTTGTTTTGCATTCCTTGGGCCAATGAGCTGCTGCTCTGTGTTATCAGCAACATCTCAAGAAGAGGAGGTACCCCCTTGGTGAAAAGCTAACTTCCTTGTGAATATACTATAAGCTGATAGGTATTCAGAGCTGGTAATTGCTCCTCTGGTTGAGAACACTGCTTGTATAAATTTCCATGGTATATTAGCTCATATACTAATGATAGTATATGAGAGTGTAACTGTTGCCTGAGTTGAGTCTCTCCATACACATTTTAAGAAGCTGTGTCTCTGTAATCTGTAGATTTCCACCCAACAAGCAGGGTTTTGCAGGCACCGTATTAACTGCTGTTTGCATAGCTCTGTCTTTAATGGTTAAGAGCCTAAGAAAGCATATCAGGCAGTTTCTATGAATCAATAGCTTTTCTATTTTTAAACTAATGAGATGCTGTCACATAGATGATGCTTAATAAGTACATGTTAGAATGTTTTGTATTAAGTTATATATATTGCCTTTATATTTCGAAGTTCAATTCCCTCATGCTCTGGAATTGAAATACAGACTTCTCTTTTCGTTTTCATGTGCTGCTTTGCATTGGTGCCAGAGTATTTGTTTACAGCTCCACATTGGAAGAGTTTGCATGCTTTATTAGTGAACTGTTTCTTTCACTTCACTGTGGCATTAAAAAAGGATAAGGTGTATATATGAATATAAGATAGCACTAAGATATCTCTGCTCTATTAATGTAAACTCAAAGCCTTTTGAATTTGTTCAGAAACTTCTTCCTCTCCCCATAGAAGTACCATTTTTCTCTGCATATAAAATGAGAAATTGGCTTCCTCTGTAGCTGCCATTGAAGAATTCTCCCAGTAACATTAGCCCAGAGGGGCAAATACGTGACACTCATTTGGGAACAGTTTCATGCAGCTGCTATTGTTTGAGAATCAAATTTACTTCCTTTTTAAACCTGTTAGCAATAACTTGAATATATGGTAGGATCTCTCAGAGAAGGGCAAACAGACTAACAGCACTGAATTAACTTGTAGCAGCATGTTTCTCTGGACTTAGTAAAGTAATCACAATGTAACATGATCTCGCCTACCTTGGAGTGTACTTCTATTAATATTCAAGTACAAGGGAAAATAAGAAGTAGGTTTGCGAAAATTAAAGCTCCAGAATAGACTTATACCTGCTCCTTACTAAAATGAATAATGGATCTTTTCAGTGAGTTTTTCTAAGTGCTAATCAAAAACGTAATGATTTACAAATCATTACTCAATTAATTTGGAAGCAGTAATTTTAATTTTCAGTTATTATAATTTTTTTTTTCTTTATCTTTGGAAGTTATGGTTTATCAATCATGTAAAATGGTTTACTAAATAACTCACTCTTTATAAGTAGCTTATGATTTTGAAATAGCCATTATTTGGTGCTTGATGTTTATTTTAATAGATACTTCACCTTCCTTTAACTTCCAGGGAACAATAAGGTGAATTTAAGTGGTAGTAGTTATGAGAGTGGAAAGATACAAGACATGAATACGGCAGTAGCATTTCCCTTGATTTGGTGGTCCAGACTGCCTTTAGGTTCAGTTTTCCTGGTTGGGTACCTCAGCCTTGGCATTTAGGCACAGTGCAAATATTTCACTTGAGCATACAAGAAAACAGCTTATTTCCTCCTGTGGCAGTGAAATGGGTGTGTCTAAGATGATAAAGTTAGATTTCATTTTTCTTCCTAAACAAGTTCATGGAAGGAATGGGGGAATACTACAGTGAAGAACTGAACATTGCTTTTCCTTGTGTACTTTCAGTGCTAAGCATTTTGAACCACATTCTTTTAATGAGCCCTTAAATCTAGAGGCTCCAGGTTGGTTTGTATTCATTGGCTAGTACTCATCCTGAATATTATTCTTTAAAAGACATTTTTGCCTGTAAAATACCATTCTATACATACACCATATATAAGTAAATATATAAAGATAAATGCCTGTATGCTATATATATATCTGTACAAGCATATAAATGGTTTATCTGTATAAAAGTGTATATATGTACATAACAAAATAGCATGAAAAATGTCAGGGTATGCTACAGAAACAGCCTTAGGCCCTTAGGATGGATTGAAAGACTGAGTTTCATTTTCTGAGCTAGTGCTCTAACAGTTAGGCTATTATGTAAAAGGTAATTTCTGTTGCCTGCCTTCTTAATCCCTACTTTCACTGGGCTGCTGTAAGTGATTTCAAGGTCAGCTTGGTTTTTTTTTCCTGTTAGCTGTCATGGCTAACCACGGTCATGCATTTTTAAACTAGCTTTCATAGTAATGAAAGCGTGAATGGAAGAATGTTGAGGGGGCAGTGCAAAACTGACCTTTTGACACAAATTGCAAGATAGTTGTGTACTATAGATTGTTTATAAAAAAAAAAGTCTCCTTTATTTTCTGTTTGCTTAGCTAACTCAGGAGTCTTCAGCACTAATTCTTAAGTGATTCTTGTGGTTTAACTTTTGCAGTTTCAGACTTGTTTCGGTGACAGTTGTATACTTGCTACTCCTTTGCATTGCTCATATCAGTTTTATCTGTCTTGTTTGACTGCTGATACTCTAAGAGCAAAGTCTTGGATTCTCTCTGAAAGAAATAAGGGGAATGAGTTATGCACAAATGTTTATTCAGTGATATAGACTATTTCTCCCTCAGTGACCATTTTTGGTTTTGTGTTTTGTGGGTTTTTTGGGTCTTTTTTGAGACGGAGCTGTAATTTATAGATTGTGGTAGTAATACCTTGACTTCTTCTTTGTGTTGAGAGGATGTTCCTTGTTCCATTTTAAGTTTGCTGTTCAGAGGCCATTGGTTCCCATTCTTTTCTCTTTACCTGCTTACCAAAACCACCAGTAGAATCTTGCAAGTTTGTGGATATTCATGTGGCTTTTATTTTGCCAGTGCTGCTTCCTAAAATTTGTGCTAAGTCCACATACCATTTGGAAATGTCTTGAATGGTTCACTGATATTCACATTGTCAGTTGTTGAAATCCACGTATTTCAAGAATTGCTTAATTTGTGTAACTGGATGAGCTAAGAGCACATACTGTTTGTGGGGAGAGCGGTCGTAGAATGGCAAGATTGATGAGAGATCTCTTTAGAGTATAGAGACTTAGCTGAAAGACATCCATTCCCTGGCTTTCATGCAGTGCTGCAGCATTTTTTTACTCCTGAGTCTCACAAACTTGACACACCAGTCAGTGAGCTGCTCAGCAATGTCTTTTGTGTGCTTGGGAGAGGGAGAGGAAGAAGAACTGTGAGTACATGATTTTACTGATATTGAAATAGGTGGGCATAAGGATCAATGACCGAACATGCGATGCTCTGGCCTAGACAAAGCAAGTGTTTCTGATGGGAAATCTGTCACTATTTTGGCTTTACCACTGCTTTGTTTAAATCCCATGTTCTTAACGCTGTTCAGTTGATACAATGGGACAATAAATACACAAAGGCCTGTGTTATGTCTTAATCCAGAAGTGTGAGAAAATGTGCCGTTACTATAGCTCTATATGTAGAGGAGATATCTAATCTTGATTGATCGAACCCCAATTTGTCCCCATTTCAGCTCTTACATAGATTTTTTTGCAGGTTAACAGTTTATACTGTACTAAATACCACCAAATGAGTTGCAAAAAAGCAAAGGAAGAATTCACACTTCTATAATTATATTCTGGTTTATAATTATATTTGTTTCTTGTACCCCAGCAGAGTGTTTGAGTAATTTGTATGGGTTTTTACATGGTTACATACTCTAAAGAGATTATGGAAATAAAGTGAAAGACTGATAGGAAAGCAAAATCATAGTCACCTATGTCTTCATTCAGTATTGATGGTGACAAAATCTAATGAGTCTTTCTCAGTCCTAGGCCAAAACGTTGGTAAAAATGACTGACTGGGTCTAAATTTGGCTAAATTGAATACTGAAAATTATTCTCTTCTACATGTGAATAGAAATCTGCCTCACAGATGCGGAGACAAGAAACCTGTTGCTTTACTTAAAATTCTTCTCTTTGATCACTTTTCTGTCTCTTACCAAAACAAATCCTGCAGTTTAGTTGTCTAGGGTCTGATTATGGATTACTGAAATATATTGAATGCACACAATTACAACTATTTAAAATGGTTTAGGCTCCTAGCAGAAGGATAAATCATAGGTGTATTTCATCTGGGAAGCTTAATGCAAAATTGAGATGGGTTATTCAAACAAAGAACTCAAAATTAGTGATTAAGATGATCTATGGCTAAAACGAGATTTCATGCCTACTAATGTAATTTCCTTGATAAACTAGAGATTATTTTAGAGTAGCAATAACATAATATTCAATTAGAAGGTGTGTAGCCTTCTAAAAAATTGAGTTCTGTATTCATTAAGTCAGAATTTTCTGTCTTAAACTGTCTTTATGTGTGAGTGATAAAGATAAAGCTTACATACTGTTTTGATGTTTGCTGCACCCCCAGCCGAGGTAGATCTGCACCTCTATTTGTGACTCTGGAGTGATCTGAGCAGATCATGCACTCATATATTCACTGTGGTGTGACGCGGCTCGCCTTTTCCACTCGACCTCGGTTTGCCCAGCCAGCTCTCCAGGCGAGACCGGCGCCGAGAGTGGGCCGCCTCCCGGATGGCAGAGAACCAGGAGTGCGGCTGGGGCTGAGAGCCCTCTTGGCTGACAGCGCGTCCGGGGAAGAATAAAGGATCAGGGGGAGTCCTTTTGTGGGTCCAGGATAGGTTTATTGGAGGGATGGGGGGAACAGGAGACAACCAAAAGGGACGGGATGATACCACAAAAGGCACAGAAAAACGACTTGCAGCAACTTAAATACGGGCCCTCCCCCAGGGGAGGGGACATTACAGCAACCAATCGCAACAGCTTAGGGGCGGAACACAAGGCGGGACTGAATACATAATTAACCAATGGGGAAAACATAGGCGGGGAATACACAGAGACATCAAATGAGTAACCGAGGAGGGGATAACTGACACAGAACACACTGGAAGTTTGGGAGGGGCCAGCGGGGATTGACAACTGTAGGGGAGTGGATAAGGGTGATGGATGGGGAACATTCTAGAGGAATGGGAGGGCATTGGGGCTGACTGATAGGGTAAGGGTGGGGATTAGGGCAACCACTACTATAATCAATAGGGGGTTTTAACATAGGAACAAACCATTTAACAAATGGAAAACAGAAGCAAAATAACACGATGCAACAGTGGTGTGTTGCCAAGTGACCTGAAGATCTTTCTGAATACATGTCAGCATATTTTTGTGCCAGATCACAAATTGAGTAATCTGGTGCCTCTGTCATTTTAGTCACTTTATTTGTGTTTATTGTGGCTGGCCTTTACAGACTCTAAACAACACCAGTGGAGCTGACTGTGCTTTTATATTGAAGAAGGGTAACCATAAAAATGACTAGAAGATGATATGTGACTAGGCAATGAATATTATTCATTCCTAGTGAAATTTGGTGAGCAGATGGACAATATATTGTGCTGATAATTTCCATGTAAAAGGTATCTCAAGACATGAGAGCTAGAAATAAAAAGAGTATTTTGAAAGCTTATACATTTACGCAAAATTGCAAGGAGCTGAGAATTCTTGCTTTTCCTTCCCATTATTATGACAGGCCACTGCCACATATGTCCTGTTGTGTTCTCAATTTGTATTTATGCTTCTAATTCTTCTTGCTTGTTTCATTTCATCAATGGGTTTTATTAATGTGTGGGAGCTATATATAATTTGTTTTGTATAGTAGATTTACAGCACTATGAAATTAGGCTTCAATGATATATTTAAATTTGGATCAATCCTTTGAACTGTGTGTGATTTCTTTCTTGTTACAACAGTAAAAAAGCTAGCCTGCCTTTTTTTTTGAGATTTCTCCTTTCCAATAAGAATAAGAGATCTTGAAGTTGTATCATTATTTTGTATTTATTTACTGCTCTGTGATTATTAGGGGAACGTATAGATCTTCCTTTGTCTTCAATCAAAAGAAACATGTCCTTAGTTATACATGTGTATAGGAAATGCAGCTTTATCAGCAGTGATCTTCTCAGATTCCAGTTGGATTTTACAATGTATGTGTGCATAATTTTTTCCTCAGATTTCAGATTTTATTCATGTGCTGTAGTGAAACATATCTATTTGAGCAAGTAAAATGTCCACATCCATGCTTTTGTCATCTACACATGAAAATTACAATCATGTTGATTTTCAAGCAATACAAATATGTAGGATTTTACAAAAGTCAATGTCCAGAGTTCAAATGCTATGACTTAAGGCAGAGTGAAAATGATGTCTTTGGAAGAACAGTTGAAGGTTTTGTAAGCCAGGTATTTTAACTGTAGTTAATCAGGGCAGGAAAGGAAAGAAGGGTCTCTGGCATCCTGCTTGTTGGACCATATACATTGCTTTATGGGACTTAGATATATTTAAATTAAATGTAGTATTTAAACATGTTGAATAATTTGGGGGTATTCTTGTTTGGTTGGTTTGTATTTTATTTTGTTTCTCAGCACCTAGAAAACTACATTCTAACACAATATGAATAAGTAAGCCGTTACCTCTTTTAATTGGTTTGACTCAAGCTTGTTCATAAGTGCTCTTCCATTGACAAACTGCAACATTGCATAAAAGACTGCTTTTAGCTCTGCAATCTGGACACCATTAAGCTTTTTTTAAGGAAAATAAATAAAATTTCATTCATAAGTCAGCTATGTGATATTTAAAATGCAGGAGACTATTAAAAATAGTATATTTAGGTATAAAGTTGAACGTTTCGCTTCAAATAGATTAACGTGTAATTATTGTAGACCCATAGGAAAATATTCATATTCTAGAACTTTTTGTTTCCTTGCTCTGTTTTAATTCTTCTTAGCTTGATATGTACTATTTAATAGGATAAGGATTGATTTTCAGTTTCAAATTTAAACTTAGGATAAGGATTTTATGTGCTTCACCTGGTGAGTCTGAAATAGAGAAGAAAAACTAGTTTATTAAAAAAAAAAAAAGTGAGAACTGTGAATTTTAAAAAACGTATTCTTAATTTACCTTCCTAGCTTACAGAAAGTACCAGTTGGCATTTTCAAGCAAAATAGAGGAATTTTTGTTATTATTCTTTTTTCTTTTCTTCTTTCTTGTGTTAGCCAGCTTAACACTTTTCAGAGCCCATTTACATGTGTTTCACTTTCCTGTGTGTTTGAAGGGTCTCCAAGATCACTTGTAATTTTTTTTCCCTTAACTGTAGTTGTTTAAGGAGCATTTACAAAGAGTAGTACAGGCGGGGTTTTTTTTTGCCTCTATTTTTAAGGTGACAGTTTTTTGTGAACCCTTTGCCGCTCTGTTAAACATTCCAGACAAGTATGTTGGGCCTTCTGATCTTCTGATTCTGATCTTTTGGCCCAACATCTCCTCTAGTTACTGAAAGGAGACATGGGCTAGAGCACTCTGGCAGGTGGCAGGGAATGTATTCTGCTCTGCTGTATGTTCACATGATGGTGAAATGGGCCCCTGTGATTTTCCTTTGCTTTCAGATCAGAATCATCTGCTGATATCAGATCACTGCGATGAAGTAGGGAGCATTTGTCAGACATGCATCTGTTGTACTTATAGGCTCTGTGCTTGTTTCTTCAGACTGTTTTCTTCACAGTATCTTTGTTAAAGCTTAAAGTTTAATCACTCCTGCATAATTCTTATGTATTCAGAAAGTGACACAATATCCGCGTAAATAATTTCACTATTTTATTATCTCCATTAAAAATATTTTTACGTGGCAAAGGACATGTTGATAAGTGAAGTCCCTAGTTTTCTAAATAAATCTCGTAAGAGTAACTTCTTTCTTTCCTTGCTTTTGCCTTTCATTTCTAAAGTGATCATAATAAACATCTCTTTAGAGATACAGAAGGCAGAGATATGCATAAGAAGGAAATTAAAGAATGGTTAACAGCAGTAGCTGACTTTTCAGAGGAGACTACTTAAAAAGATAAACAGACTGGTAGAAAAGCCAGTGTTTGAGATCTTTGCTGAAATGAAGTCAAGAGCTGGAAGCACATTTTGTCCCCATATTCGTGTTAAATTAAATGTTGATGACCTTCTTTTTCAAAAATTTATAGGGGGAGGAGGGGAGGAAAGGACAAATTGTTTTTTTGTATTTAAAAGAATAACTTTAAGCCTAAAACCACCTTTGACATAAGCTGATAGTATCACTGCCCAAATTCAGTTTGAAGTTTGCTCTTGTCTGAAATCCCCTGGAAATACAAGTGAGTGTGTTTTGCTTGAGTAATCCCTTGCAAATGCAGTGGTACCAGCAGCAGTGTAATAATGACCATAATGTCTTCGAAGGCACTTAGAAGCTTCCTCTCAAAGACACTCTTAAATAATTAAGTCTTTTTTTCTTTTTTCAATTTACATGGAATATGTAATGGAATCCTCCCAAGTACCGGATTTCTTTCCTTCCTTTTCTTTTCTTTTCTTTTCTTTTCTTTTCTTTTCTTTTCTTTTCTTTTCTTTTCTTTTCTTTTCTTTTCTTTTCTTTTCTTTTCTTTTCTTTTCTTTTCTTTTCTTCTTTTCTTTTCTTTCTCATGAAAAGCATAAATAGAGTATTTTAATGAAGACACTGCTTGCTAACTTGGATAGTAAAGAAAGGTGATGGAAGAGCAGGTCCAGTTAGTTATTTGCTGAGACCCTAAATTACCTCTTCTTAATGCAGAAATGACAGCTTGAAAAACCTGGGTACCTCTGAGGTGATGGTAGAAGCCTTGGTTCCCTCTTGCAAATAAAGGGAGGCATTTTATCCGCTTTGCTAAGTGCCCTCTGGCTCCTGGCAGTTTATGTCTGACCATTTATATGGTCTCTTAGCAAGACCAACTGCTTACTTGTTTGTACATATTTTTTTTTTTTCCAGATACTGAGTGTCTCTATGCAAAAGCATTTGAAGAGATCTGTGAGCGTTTTGGAAAGACCTATAGCTGGGATGTGAGATCCAGGGTTCTAGGCAGACAAGCTCCGGAAACAGCAGAGTTTATTCAAAATGCTCTAGATCTTCCAATAACCAAAGAAGAGTTATTAACAGAGAGTAGAATGAAGCTGGAGAAGATATTCCATACTGCTGAGTTGATGCCAGGTATGTTTCTTTGCAGCATTTATAAACTCTTTATGGAATTAATTAAATGCTAATCAAGGTAGAAATTTGTAATCTGCTTTCCACAAAGCAGTTGCTCTTACAGATTAAGTTTCATTTCTCTTGTTTTAGAAAATTTACCCAAATCTACCTGTTTGTTTACCTGTTTAAAAGGATATTTTACCTATTAAAGTCGACAGAATTTTTTTTCTCTGTTTACTTGGAGAAAAGCTTTTTTTCATGTTTTAAAAGAACAAAAAAGACTAGATACATGTGCATGAATTCTATTTGGTAAACTAGACATTCTTTGTAATTGTTGTTGGCAGCTGCGTTTTACCTGGCTGTGAGCATAGTCCGACTTTGTTAAGCACAGATGCATTTTCCTGCACATCTAAAAGTATGTGGGCCTGTGGGATTGTGTTGAGATGAATCTTGCCTAACCCGAAAACTGTAATTCAAGTACAGTGTCTGAGTGTGTCAGTGGAGAAGGAAGGTTATTCAGGTTATCCTGACGGGTGAGTTTCCTTACCTTCTGAAGATATGTCTTGTACCAGTGATTGTGCAGGATGCTCAAGTGAGTAGCTTCAATGTGGTAACTCAAGATAAGCAAGAGGATGAATCTTACCTGTAGTGTAAATACATTCTTTTGTATTCAATTACATTTAGATTTGAAATGCTTAGAGAAAAATCTTCAGCCTTCTACTGATATGCAATGTATCAGTACCTAAAGCTAGGATTGCTGCTAACTTTATATACAATGTTAAACTTTCTGGAGCAAATATCAATAATCTATGATGGGAAAAAAAAACAAAAAACAAAACCACAGAAGGAGAGGACTATAAGAGTATTAGAAGTGAAATAACTGCATGTCACCGTACATGTTTAGCAGTTACCATTTTTTCTCTTTGAACATGTGCTCGTTTGTTCTGACAATTTCTACAGCGCGTTAATATTTTAATTTTTAGATGCCTTTTTATACCTAGTTTCATAATGCATTAAGAAGAGGAATAAATAACAAGTAGCAAAAATGTGACTTTTTCAGCAGTTTAAAAAAATAGTGTATTGTGTGTCTAACTTAGTTCTCTCTCTTAGTTATCTCTCTAAAGTCTTTTATATGGAAGATTTTTTAAATTGTGTCTCTCTCACTTATAGATCCACCTGAAACTGTAAGGCTAGTTAAACTTTTCAGAAAAAACAAGAAAGTTGGATTGATATGTTTTTCGTTTTTCATCTCAAGCTTCTGGGATCAACTTTTCAAATTTATCTTTTGCAAGCCAAACAAAAAAAACCTTGTCTGGGTTTAGAAAATGCCAGGTGAACAGACTGGGTAAAATGTTAGGTGGCACAGGGAAGAGTTGCTGTAAAGAAACAATACAAGTAATTTATGCTATTAGGTGGATATTCCTTGCCTGCTGAAGACTGTGATAATGTGGCTGAGCTGGCTTGAACAGAGTTAGAAAGGTGATGGAACAGATAAGCCAAAGGAAACATGAAGTTTTCTACTTTTCCTGCTTCAGAAAGTGAATTTTGGCCTCACTGAAACTGGACTATTATGGATGAAACCAATGCCTTATGTTTTAGCTTTTGTCTTTTCCAGATTGTGTACTGCCTTAGTATGTAACTCTGCATATGAAGTTTTAGCAAGTTCTCTTCACAGTTTAGTTAGACAAAACAATCCTTTTCCAGCCTGAGAACCAAGGACACCATTTTCAGCTTCAGGCCCAAAAAGTATGAACAGTGAATTGAGGAGAGCAGTCTGGGAGGATGGGACTTCATAACCTGAAGCTGCAATTGGACAATTAACCCCAATATGTAAATGGACAAAACTTATAAAAGTGTGAAAATGTGTGACCCATCGCCCATCTTGGGTGGAGCCATGGCCAGGCTCTTGTACTGCCCAAGGTGTATCCTTTGAAGGCCTTTTTAATAATTACCTATTTTATTCCTTCAACGCCTTTGTCTAGGTAGCATCTCAAGGCATCAAAACAAGCAAAATTCATACTAGGAAAAGCAGATAAACATTTTCATCATCACCAAAATTGTTCAACTGATTATCTTTTCAGTTCAACTAAATCCATGTAATAACATTTTCAGTCTATATCCTGAAGTAGAATTGATGTGAACTAGGATACAAGCTGAATTGCCATGAATTTTGGGGAACCAGGTTGATGACAGCTAATAAGCTAGAGGAAAATGTTTCTAGCTACTTACTATTCAGTTTCTTTAAGAACTGTTCTCCAGTTAACCAGATTTTTAAATCTGGTTCTGTCTTTTTGTATCTTCTGAGGATGTTTATTAATGGATTGTGGATTTATTCTACAGTCATGTGTGTTGTGCAAGATGTAAGATTTTGTGGTAATGTTTTGATTTTACATTTTTCTCTGACTAAACTGATCTTTCAGATGTTTACAGGTAAATACAGGGAAGTGAAAGTTAATTGTCATATTAACAGTGTAAGAGGACTCTAAAGTGCTGTGTCTTTGGTCATCTTTTGAAAGTTAATGGGCAGGTGAGGTTCTATTTTTCAATCAGTTTCTAAAAATAGTCCAAAAAATTGGTTTGACATTTGATTTGGTGGAAAGCACTGCTAAACAATGATCAATGATGTTTAGAAAAGTGACTCAAACAAAGTGGCACTTGTTTCTGGATGAGCTATGCACATGATCTTGCCAAAAGATGATAGCTCTGTAAATTCCTAAATCAAGTAAATGACAGGTATATCAGTGATGGTTAAGGATAGTGTGGAGATTGAATGAGTATTTAATTGGCAAAGCAGTTCTTCATCTGACCAGTTAGAACCTGTCCTGGTTCCAGCCAAGATAGAGTTTATTTTTTTTCTTAGTAGAAGGTGCAGTGCTGTGTTTTGGATTTAGTACAAGAATAAAGTTGACAACAAACACGGTGATGTTTAAGTAGTGCTTACCCCAAATCAAGGATTTCTCATTCTCTCATGCTCTGACAGTGAATAGATGCACAATAAGCCAGGAGGGAACATGGCGAGGACAGCTTATCTGAATTGGCTAAAGGGATATTCCATACTATAGCACATCATAAATTCCCAGTGTATAAACCAGGGTTGTTACCCAGGAGAGGAACCAATTGTGGCTTGCAGATGGTCTGTGTATCAGTCTACAGATGGTGAGCAATTGTACTGTGCATCACTCTTCTTAGATTTTGTCTGTCTCTCCCTCTCTCCCTTTCATTTTACAACTGGTAGTATTATCGTTTTTACTTTGATTACTTTTGATTATTAATCTGTTCTTATCTCAACCCACAAGTTGTTTTTTTTCCCTGATTCTTCTTCCTGACCCACCAGGTAGGACACGTGCACTGAGAAGCTGTGCAGTACTTAGTGTCCAGCTGGGGTTAAACCATGGCACAGGCTGTATGACAGGCATACCACTGAGCTTGCAACACCTCTGAGACATAAGTGGCTGTAGATAGAATTTTGGCTATATCAGTATGGCCAAACTAAAAGACAAGCTTCAATACATCAGGCTGTGCTCAAAATGCAAATTTCATCTAAGAAGCTCCATCCATTTCTAATATGGAATTTTCTGGTAACTATTTGAGAGTTTTTCACAGTTAGATTTATTTTCAGTTCTAAAAGAATCTTAAGGAATGGTAATTTTGATTCAGTGGAGAAAGAAATTAATCCAAGATGACACTTACAAAATGACAGGCCTGACACTGTGCTGCTTTTCTAAATATTTCTGTCAGAGTATAGACATTGTTATCTACAAGAGTAATGCAGTAGGCTTTCTGTTTCTGCAAATGCATTTTGAGTATTTCTATGTTGCAGGGAAGTGCATAGTCAGAAGATGAGGGAATGACAAGCAGAACAGAAGAAAAACATGCATATGTATATTTACGTATACCTATATAGGTGTGCTTTTGCATAATCCTAGAATATATAAAGAGTGAGAAAAACTGAATTCTGAATTATACAACTGCCAGCAGTTGCTATAATCATGTCAGGGTTATGAAACTACTGTTATTCTTTCACTTTAGTCTCTGGGTTTTGGTTCATCATCATTATCACAAAGCACAGATCTTCAAGGATTGTGTGGCTGTGTATGCCTTTCAGACATTCTCCATTCCTGGGTTGTTTTCATGATAACTGGGATTTAGTTGTTGCATCTCCTCTTCAGCCAGTGCAGAATGTGATGTGCATACTATTTTCCAGTTCAAGTACAGTTGACTGTCCCTTGCAGCCATGAGGAGGTAGTTTCATACCTCAATTTTAGTACCAAATGAAGCCAGTCAGAAAGAGCAAAAAGAGAAGAAAGGATAACAGTTCAAATTTCAATGGCAACTCATTCCAAATTTCTTTTTTCTTGAACAGTTCTGTTCAACCAACAGTCTAATTTGCTTAATTATTGCTTCCTTGATTCATGTTGTGCCCTTGACACAGACTTCCTACCATGATCTTTTCTTTTCCTTGCTGTTTTTGTTTTAATGGTGGAAAGCTCTAGAGAGTCCATGCTGTGCTCAGAGAGCCTGTAACCCCTAGAGATCAGCCAATTAGCCGCAAACTTGGAATGATGCTTCCTGATTGGCTGGTATCAAACATTTGGCCTTTGCATCAAGTCCTAAAAGGACTGCGTCCCAAACATGCTTTTATCAGGAAATCAGCAACACAGTTAATGCAGGTTTTGAATTATGTAAAATTTAGTACTTACATTCCTTCTGTGGCCATGCATGTGTCAGTATGTCCAGATTAAAATGATGGTAATAATTTGATGAACAGGAAGTCTCTCTAACCAGAAGGATCTCTGATACTTTTTAGGGAGCAATAAGATGAGAAGGCAAAATTTCTTATTGATAGTCATGGCCTACCCAAGTGGGGGGTAGGCTGCTGGTTTCCACCTTCACTTTTGTAGCTTAGTGAAAGGATGACATACCATTGCAAAAAAACATTTTTAAACAGTATTTCGTAACAAATAAAGAAGCAGGTCGATCTGTGAGTTGTGTTTCCATAGTTTCATGAGTTTCAGGACTAGAATAGAATAGAATAGAACTGTTTCAGTTGGAAGGGACTGACAAATGTCATCTAGTCCAACTGCCTGTTCAGGACTAACCAAGTTAAAGCATTCATGGCAATTAAACCGAACAGTGGGTAACCCCACCTCTGTCACACTGTCACCTTCACAGCAGCAATCCTGGCTTCCCATAAGGATTGAGAGCAAGTGTGTAAAATTCATTGCTCCAGTGATGGGCGTGCCATTGTTGTAGCACACCAGATTACATAAAAAATATTTTGAAATTATTTTGTTACTTAAGTTAACAAACAGCATCTTCTTTATCTAAGTGAGGTTGTTTTGTTTTCCTCAGTGCTTTTAGTGTTCAGAGGCTGCTGAGGTTTCTTGCCATAGATTTGTTTTTGTGAACTTAAGGATTAACATGGAATTGGTTAGAAATCTAATCAACCTGACAAAGCTCTGAGTACTAATGTTAACTTATCTTTGATTAAAGAAAGTGATTAAATCTTTAAAAGATTAAATAAATAAATAAATTTATTAAATAAATTAAATTATTTAATTAAACAAATAAATGATATTATTAATAAAGTAAATAAATTTATTTTAAATAAGTAAATAATATTAAATAAATAAATAAATTACACCACCCCCAACTACCCTTCCCAAGAAAGCATAAGCATGTATAGATAAAATAAAACATGCATAAGGAAAGATCTGGTTGCTCATGAAATACAGTTTTTGTTCTCTGTTAAAAAGAACTTTGTAATGTATTTCCATACTCTGTTTTTTTCAAACCAGCACATTTCTTATCAAAAAATTTGGGAAGAAAATCTTTCCTTTGGCTCATAATTGCAGTTGGCAATAATATAAATATGACTAATAGTACATATTAGTACATATTAAAAAGGAAAGTGATCTTTATAACTTACTTAAATAAGGAGAATGAGTATCTTTTCAACAATGAAAATTAACTGGTAACCAAATGATTTTGATTGTAAAATAAACATATAAAATAAACATATAAAACAGACAAATATAGCAGAGGATTGTAACTGGATCACTTACCAAATAACCAGTAACTACCTCGGGAGAGGGATAAGACAATCTGTAAAATTTTCTAAATACCTCACTTTTTCTAAAGTATTTTTGTAGTCTTTTGTATGTTAAAGGATACCCAGCAGCAGTGGGTAGCATTAAAATTGTTACTTTAATCATAAATATTTGAGGCGTATGTGAGTAAAGGTTGTTGGACTCAATGATGCTTGTGAAACCCTTCCAAGTCGGCTTATTCTGTGATTCTGGGAAATGAGAAGTAGTATTTTTATCAAACTAAGTAAAGTGTGGAGAAGCTTTTGAACATAGTAAGTCATCCTCATATCAGTTTTAAAATACCCATTTTCTATTTTGAGTTGTTTTCAGAGTCTCATGTGTTTACTTTTTGAAAAAAACACCTATTAAGTAATCCTACATTTTATTGTTTCTCAGATTATTAGATGTCTGACTCTGTAATTGCTTTAATAAGGACAGTGATCATTTAGAAGAATATGAGGTATTACTGTGTATGAGGGTTCTGTCTTCCAGCCTGCTCAAAATATTTTTCTGTTGGTTAACACTTTAGCTAAATTAGTTGTAAATTATAAAGGAATATTATGTATGATGGTTGGGGCAGATCTGAAAGCCCTGTGAGCTCTTTGGATTTTCTTTAAGGGTGGGAAACTGTGGATATGTCTGCTATGTGTCCTTCCTACCAGAGAATGTTAGCTTTCAGATAAATTAAGAGCAATACACACACACATTTGCTATTTCTCTATTGCCTATTGATTTCTTAGTTTGCTTTCTTCTGGGACTGCATTGTGGATAAAATACTCTTAATCAGAAATAAGCTATAATTGGTACCTAAGTGCCACTCAAGGAAGAGCTAAGCAGTGGCAGGAGTGTTATAGTACACTGTGGTGTGTGTGAAAGGATTTTGAAACTTAGTTTTCATACAATCTACCTTATAAATTCTAGGTGTTTGACTGAATATAGTGTTATTTTCAATGTATGCTTTTTCTTGAGAAAAGGTCTTGTGAAGTTCATTTTCAAGGGCTTTTTCTTACATAGATTATGTTCATCATTTTAGGATTGAGACATTAGAGAAGATGGTGAGCTGTCTGTGTAGGCCTGAGCATTTATGTGACTTTGCTCCTGCACTCTGTGCTGGCAGTACACAAACCAGCTGTTTTCTTGAAGCTGGAAGACTGTAGGACTTCAACTGTGTGTATAAGACCATCAAACAGTGTATCTTCAGGCTAAGGTATTGTCAGAACTTGCTATGTGATTGTCTGTATGATGGTGTTATGCCTTCAAATGAATCAACTGCAAGCAGAAATACAAACCCCAGTGTGGGTGAGTGATGCAGAATCCCCAGGCAGATGCAAAGGAGAGCTGCTTTTTTGCAAAAACTAGGCCTTTTTAAGCTAGTAGCCCATTATCAGTTACATAGTTTTAAATCATAACAAACCTAATTCAACCAACCACCATACACCAGGATGTGAACACATAATGGTTACATAACTTGTTTTTCTACCCCTAATTCAGCTCTGCCTCTTTCCCACTGTCCTTTTCTGCTTAGCCAAAGTAACAGGCCTGAGCCATGATTTTACAAGGCCTTCCCTTTGTAAGGTTTACCTACATGCAACACACCAGACATTCAGTTGGGGAGCAGAGGAAACTGAAATTAAGGTTCAGTGCTGAAGTAGCATGTGTAATTCTCTTCCTTATGTCTAGTGTTTTCCCAGTTTATCATGGAGATCACTTTCTTGCTTTTGTTGAAAAACATTCTTGTATAATTCTGTAACATAGACAGAAGTTTGGTTGGAGATTAACATTTGAAAAAAATGGAAGAGCTTTATAATTTTTCCTTCTTTATCTGAAAGCATTTCAAAAGAAATAGATCTGAATCTGGACATGCAGAAGTAGTAAAAGTTAAGAACAGTGTTTTGTTCAGAGATAGATAAATAGAAGAAAAGGGATGGTAGAAAAATTTGAAGTTACATAAAATAAACTGTAGCAAAAATGTATGTGCTGTTCACTGTTCTAAACTATTGTGCATGACACAGAGATCGTGTTTGTATAAAGCTAAAAGGAAAATACAAATTCTCTTCGCTTTCCATCAATTTTAGTTAGTTTTCAGGAGTTTTGTCTTGTTAATTTTCACTTCATGGTCAATCAAATAATGTCATTTGATTATAAAAGCTTAAAAGGAGTAGTGTAGAAAACAGTATTGTAATAGCACGTAAACAATTAGATAGGTATTCTCATTAGATCATTTTAGTGTACCATTATTTGTTTTCCTGAACTCTTGGTGTACATGTTTGTATTAGTCAATTAGAAGGAAAATGTGAGTTAGCCCAAGGGTTTTGTTGTTCAATATATGTCTTATTTTTAGTTTGTCAGTTGATCCAATGTGGTAGTGACCATTGTATCTGCTGAATCTAAAGAGGGCAACACCACATCTGGAGTCTAATGGAGGGATAAAAGTTCATTTTTCAGAAACGTAAAATAATATATATACTTTCCTGCAATTTTCAGAACAAAAGAGCCAATCTCTTTCTTTTAAATGTGTCTGTGGTCTCAGAAGAAACAGGTCCTTTCTGTTGGTTTAATTTGTTTTCTTTTTTTTTTTTTCTCGTAGTTGATAACTTCATTGACATTTGTGATTAATTGGGTTTTAAAGATGCTGACATTTAAAGTTGGTCCTCCTTCTTTGCAGGTCCTGTAATGAAACTCTGCTTCCAATTCTTTTCACTTATTTTTCTGTGAAGTAGTCACTGATGCTTAACTGTTGTAGTTAGTATATATTAAGCTTCTGTGTCAATCTGAAACTTCTTATTTAAAGAGATAGCATAAAGATACCTCTAACTATCTGAAAACAAGGGTACATTTGGAAATAAATCATAGCAATGTGGGATATCGATATTTATTCCTAATTTTTTTATAACTACTTGAAGAATTTATGTGGTTCTGCATAAGATATTTATTGTCTGTGTGCCACATTTGGAGTGTATTCTTATACTGGAAAAACAGAGATGGTTAATTCTTTTGATCTTTCTTTAATTTTTATTCTTGCTGTGTATGACTAAGCTTTCAGTAGAAAACGTGGAGGGTAGTCCCAAGAAGTCTAGCAGAGGGGTCTGTCTGGGATGGATGGGCCTTGATCCTTTACGTAGTAGCCACAAGTAAGTTAGAAGTTAGGGAGATCATGGGAATTTTCAGTATACTTCTTCATGGCCATTGAGTTTTGAATTGGTTGGTTTTGATTGTCATTTAATTGAAAAATCTTTGTAGCTATAGAATATATAATGACACAGTATTTGCCAGGAGAAGTTTCTTTCAGGTCTTTAAAGCACTTCCTCAATTCGCTTCTGTTGATGTTTTCTTTAAAAAAAAAATTACAAAGATACTAAGGAAGATATTATCTTCTTAATGAAGAATTATATGCTGAATTAGTATAATAATTTTGTCAGTAATTTGACTTGATGGCAAAGTGTCTAGAGCTAAACTGGTGGTAATTGATGCAAACAAAAATGGATTTTCCTGATCTATAGCTTTTACAAAGAAGAAAACAAACCTGGAATGAAAATATTTTTCAGCTGCTACTGTTTTGAGCTTGTCAAGTTATGCTAGTTATTCCTCCAAATGCGGTTTAATTTTTTTTCTGGGCAGCTGATTTGCCCCTTGTATTTTTTTTTTTCTATCTCGCTCTATTTACATGTATGCAAATAATATTTTTTTTAAGTGGCATGTTCTTTGAAAAATGTAAATATTTTCTCTCTGGAGATACTAGGGACAACTGCATTTTAGCTCCCTTGTTGTGAGGGAAGCCAAAAAGAGAAATCAAACACACACATGCATACACATTTACACACTGAAATCATGACATGCTCTAGGAATATAAAAGAGAACCCTGAAGAAATAACCTTTCTGCAACAGTGCTTTTCTGTGGCTGGCTACCTCCAACAGAAACATAGAATAAACATACCCAGTGAGAGGTGAACTGAAGCTGTGATGCAGTGGAACTGAAGAAAATTAGCTATTTGAAAAGAGCACAACTTTAGAGAAAATTAACCATATCATAGCAAGGGTGCAGGAGATAGGAAGAGTCTTCTGCGTGTGTAATCTTTGGTCTGCTTTATGTTACCACACTTATGTATGCAAGCCTTGCTAAACATTGCAGTTTATTAAATTCCTTAGAATGAATGCATTTTATTTTAGAGAAGAGACACTTATGCTACTGCTTTACATTAAAGAATCTTAGTGCTTCCATTCATTTAATATAGATTTCACATTATTCAGAATGAAGATATAAGCCAGCTGGAATAAAAAGCTCACTTGTATTTAACATCGTATTTCCGTGAGAGGACATAATAGCATAAATTGGGAAAAAAATGCACTTCCTTAATATAACCACTTAAGGGAGCATAGGAAGACTTTTAAATGGCTGATATATTGACCTTAGAGGAGCAGTGGTGCTTGCTATGTCTGTCCATATCAAAATCTAACATTAGAGAAGTGCATGTATTTAAAGTTTAAAGGCCATCTTCAAATACAAGCATGGAGCTGGAAATGTCAGTTATTAATTGTTTGATTAGATTCTGGAGAAAAAATGAGAAATCTGCAGAGAATCATACCTACAAGTCCTATTTCCAGATAGGTAGATTAGTTGCTGCACCTATTTACTAATCTACACACTTTATTAGCAGTAGTACTTAGAACTTCTCAAAGGTGGGCATATGGCTAAATTGGAAAAAAATAACCAGATTGTTTATGGAATTGAATGGCTGGATCACAAGGGAAATACAAATCAAGAGGTGCTGAGGTGGCAGAGGAGAAGTAGGAATGATTTAGGGGAGTGGAGACTAGACATAATGATGACAATGAGTCAGGAGGAAGGGAATAAGATTATTTTTGTATAACCAGGCATGAAGAATAGGATAAGAATTAATTTAGTTGGAAGATGAAGACAGAGTTGTGCTCAAGTTGTTTCAAAGAGCCAAAAGTCAGCTGGAGTCTACTTGAACCTAAACTACCTGAAACTAATATCCTGTGTCCAGTATAGTTGGGATTAATGCCAAAAAGCACAGCTGAAATTATTTTACAGGTATGGAGGATTTTCTCTTGTGAATTGGTACAGACCAGATATCCACACTTGATCTTCATTAGGTAATGCTAATTGTTTAGTCTGAGAAAGGTATCCAGCATTCAGAATGCTTCAGCAGAGGAGCATTAAAAACCCTTCAGAGAAAACTCAAAACTTGCACCGAATAACAAAGTATGTTTCCCTCTTACACAGACTGGTTGTGTTTTCACTGTTCACTGCATTAACCTTCCCTGGAAGACTGGATCAGATTGAAGTTTCTACCCATTAGGCTTGAGGTGTTCATTACTCTGGGTTCACAGCATCAATAGATAAAGCTCTGGTATTAACAACCGTGACTGACAGCTGCTCTCCTCTGCCCAGTGTTACTTGCTTTAGTAATTGCAAAAGAGAGAAACAGCTCTCTGGTTTGAACCAGCTGAATACTTACTTCAGAAGTTAAAACTCTGCAATCCAGTGAGAAGAGTATACGTCTTTGATTTTTTTTTTTCCAGGAGCATAATTGTATATGAAAGAATATGTTCTCCCAAACTCTTAGTTTCAACTAATAAATTTACATGCTGTGGGGACATTGCTTAATGAGTTCATAGTGGGTCTCATTATGTTGTGATGTTAATCACATTTTTGATGTATTTTGAGAAAAGCATTGTTTGATAACAGAAAAAATATGTATATAACTTACAAAATGTTCCATGATTTTTGAGTGTAGAAGGAACATTTCAGATATTGTGAGAATTTTCTTTTACAATGACTGTTTGAAATAGGTTTATTACATTCAGTAAGACAGCATTGTTGAAGTATTGCTAAATGATATGTAATTGTGTATAAACATTAATATATATACTAACTTACATGCATAAAAACTAAAATGTATATATTTGTCTTGCAGGGGTCAGTAAGCTGATCCATCATTTACACAAACACAAGATACCCATAGCTGTTGCCAGCAGCTCGGGTGAAGCGTCATTTCAGATGAAAACAACCAGACACAAAGACTTATTTGGTCTTTTTCATCATATTGTGTTGGGAGATGACCCTGAGTTGAAGCGTGGCAAGCCACATCCTGATCCATTTTTACTTTGTGCAAAGAGGTTTCAACCTCCTGTACCACCAGAAAAGGTAAGAGGAGGAGGGCACAAATTAAATTTAGGAATTTTCTCTGTGGGCTATATTTGGATTTTTTTTTAATGTGATAAATAATTAGATATAACATAAACATTTTAAAAATCAGCAACCCCCATTTTCAAAAATGTTTGTACTTTTGAAGAGAGAGATTTCCCCCCACTACATCTAGAGTTTGTTATGCAGAATGCTCTGATTTGCTACATGGTAGTATGCAGTAATAGGAAAGTGTAATGATTTTCTGCTGTATACATAAATCTGCCAGCTTAACTTCACTATTCAGAGTTTGTAAACAGTTATTTAAACATAGGTCAGTTTATTTTTCATACATTCATGGCTGATTTACCTCTTAAGTGTCAAAACATTAAATATAGTTATTTGTGAAGAGGACATATATTTTTCTGAAGCTATTTCTTTCTTTCCACTAAATCTCTGAGATCATAGTTATTGTTTCTGATTTTAAGCTATCAGTTTGAGCAGTCTTTTTCAAATGGTAGATGTGTTTCATTTTCCTGTCTTGTATATAACTTTACAAACTCTTCTGAAATAAAAATCTGTAGGGAGAATATTTCACACAAACTGAGAGTTAAAATAATGTCTTCATTTTATTTTAAATTAAATTGCCTTTATTCTTAGAATATTTTTCTCACTTCTTCTCTGTCCCGGGTGGAACATAACTTCAGAACTTTTAGAGTTAGTTTCATTACTGCAGAAAAATGCATTACATGCTAATTTTAAGGAAAAAAATTAGGTAGATTAGACTGTGATTACTGTTCTCTCAGTAGAATTACTGGGGGGAAAAAAGGCTACAGAAATACATATGGAATGATTAGCTAAGATTCCTCACCTTTCATACTTCAAGTTCTCACCTAGAGTCTAAATGGTATTTTCATTGCCTGGGAATACAATGTGAATTAAGTTTGATGCAGTGTGGTTTGCTGTTGAACAGAGTTAATCAAACGGCGTTTGTGTTTTGGTTTGATTTTTTCCTGTTACAACTTCTCTTGATGTTCTATATATGTGAATCTACTTCATTTGTGAGCTTGCACGTTCACCGAATGTACATAACCAAGGAAATTGAATGTCAGCTGTGTTAATGGCAAATTAAACTATAATTTCATGAGAGGAGCAGAAGGAGAGCTTTCTTAGTTTATGTGGTTCTATTTCAGAAAACCCACAAGGTGGTAATACTTAAAAAGAACAAAAACATTAAAAAACAACCCAAAAGGAAACAACAAAAGCAGTCAACAAGTGACACTATGTAGATACTTGTATCTTTTGTGTTGGCATTGAAAAAAATATATGAAGAAATAGTAGCATCTGTATTGCACTTAATATTTTTAAATTATAAAGGTATGATAGACAATCAAAATTATAGATTTTTAACAGTAGTTTTGTATTTTTAATTTTGTTAACTTCTCTTTGAAGAAGGGCATAGATGTTTGAATCCATATTTTTCTGTTCTAAGAAGTTTAGAGCATCAAATTCCCTTAGTGCAAATAATTCAGCTGAACATTTTTTTGTTTCATCAGCAAAAGTCACAAATGTTAAAGTCTGGGAAGTTCACATATGCACAGAATTCCCAGGAGGAAGGAAATGAAAACAGTACATGTGAAACGACACAAAACATTTATAATCAGTTGCAGTGTAATGGTGTCATCTGTAGTGTTTTGTCCCAAGCAGTGGACTAGTAGAGCTACAGGTTTGGATTTCATGCCAGCAATCATTAACATGCAAGGTTGCAGCCAAGTATCAGGAGGTAATGTCTACATAAGCAAATAATTGGACTTAAACAAAACAAGTTGTTACAGCATCATAGGTAGTGCTTAGGGTCATATATCTATGCTATATATTATTTTAATGTTTTGTAATGGATTGGATTTACTGTGATCCCAGGCCGAGATAAAGTTCTTTGGAGCTTTATATATTCTTAAACATTGGAGGTTGCTTGATGAGTGCCTGCAGAGAACTTTTCAGTGGAGCTGCCCACTAGAGCAAGCTAGTGCATACCAAAACTACCCAGTGAAACAGTAAGGGAGAAAGTGAGAACTTTCAAGTTTGCTTCAAAACTTTGTTGCTGCTGTTAGCAAAAAATACAATGTAGGCATAGAATTTAGCTGTAACGTCTTATCAGCCGGTGGCTGTACATATAGCCAGTGGCTATACAGAAGTATGCAGGCATACCTCTGCATGTAGATCAGTATTTAAGTGATTTGTAAATGGATATGATATCTGCTTTACTGTTATTGAAGGATGTTATAAATATCCATCTTGAAATTTCTTAGATGTTGACCTTTTGATTTTCAGTCTTTGGTTAACTAGGAACTTAATAAACATAATGATGAAATGATAGCACAGGAATTTCAAAAAAGATACAGCCTGTAAATTCAGCCTAGGTCTCCTATCTTGTGCTGCATGAAGCATCATACGAACTTCCAACACTAGTAACAATGCAAAGTCATAAGTATATAAGTAAATCAGTCAGGTAATCAAAATATGAACTGGAAATTAAATACTAGAAATTTTGTATTTTAATAATTTTTTTAAAAAATACATTCCAAATTCTGCTCTCAAATGCACAGATGCAACTTCTTTGAAAACCATCTGGAGATGTACATGTGTAGAAACAATGTGTTCTTGAATGTTATAGAAATTTCAGGCCACAATGTTCAAAACACTGTGTTCTTTTCATAAATTTTATTTAAATGATTGAAAAACAGTTTTCATAGTATTATTTCTGTTTGGATTCTGGTCGAACTGGACATTAATGAATCCAGGGACCCTAATGGGATGCACTCTCAAGCGCTGAGAGATCTGGAAGATGTCCTTGAAAGACCACTTTCCATAATCTTTGATCTATTGTGGCCATTGGAAGAAGTGCTTGAAGGCTGGAAACAGCAAATGTCACTCTTGTGTTGAAGCCAGGCAAGAAGGATGACCCAGGGAACTACAGGCTTCTCAGCCTCATCTCGAGGCTACAAAAAGGCGATGGAACAACTTATCCTGAAAATCATTTCCAGGCACAGTAAGGACAAGCAAACCATCAGGAATAGTCAGTGTGGCTACACCAAGGGAAAGTCGTGTTTAACAAACCCTATTAACTTCTTTGATAAAGTGGCTGTTGTGGTGGACATGGTGAGAGCAGAGGCTGTTTTCTACCTGGACTACAGTAGTGCCTGTGACACTCTCACACATATGACGTGTGAGATGAACAGACAGTGAGGTGGTTTGAAAACTGGCTGAATGACAGGCCCGGAGGGTTATGATCAGTGGCACAAGTCTAGTTGGGTGCCACTGATTAGTGGTGTGCTCCAGGGGTGAATACTGGGTATATACTTTCTTTTTACTGTGAGGATGACCAAGCACTTGCAAAGGTTGCCCAGGAGACTGTGGAAATACTCAAAATTTGTCTGGACACAGACCTGTGCAACAGAGGAGGTTGGACAAGATGAGCTCTGGAGGTCCTTTCCAATCTCACTCATCCTGCGATTCAGTGATTAACTTCACAGATTTGATCTGGGAAAAAATAAGGGAAAAAAATACTTTTGCTGAACAATATTTTTCTGTTCCACTTTAATTTATAGGGCTCACATTACGTAAAATCATGTTTTTAGAATTTGAAATACTAGAATATTAATTTTTTACTTAAAAGAGTTTGTAGTAACTAGGCCATTTGTGTGTATTTTTTATAATTTATACATATATATTTATATATCAACTATAACTTTTCAATGCTATCTTGAAGAAGTTTTGTTTCATAATGGCAAAAATGGTATGCAAATAAATTTATTTTAGATACGACTCTGAATTAGAGGGTTTCTGACATCTGCATGCCAACATTTATACATATTTCCAATATACTTCTGTCATCAAAACCTCACAGATTAATTAACTTTCTGCTTAAGGGCATTGAAGGCTAAGGCATTTCTTTCCAATATTTTGGCTGATTTGCCTATAGCTTTTCTGTAGAATAAAGGACCTTACTAGTAATTTAAAAGCAAATAAATCCATTTATATCCACTTTTTAAACAGAGATAGATTGTAGCAATACAAATGGTCATG
The DNA here is from genome assembly GCA_013397075.1 of Rhabdornis inornatus. NCBI lineage: Eukaryota > Metazoa > Chordata > Aves > Passeriformes > Rhabdornithidae > Rhabdornis > Rhabdornis inornatus. The sequence goes on from VWZS01004219.1 coordinate 1,342,098, forward strand.
ACTCTCTTATGAAGAATCAATCTTTTCTATTTTAAAAATTCCAAGTGATGTAAATCATTGCCTTAATTTAAAACACTATTTCTTTGCAGTTTCTTCCATTTCTAATTAATTAATTGATCCCATAGTTACAAATAATCTCTGTACCAAATCTAGAGAGAGCTCATTAAATTTTTTTCACACTGATTAAATGGCATTAGAATTTATGAGTCTCAGTGGGCATTTTGTCATAGAACAGAGAAGTTCAAAGAGAAATTTTCTGCTACTTTTTTGCTCTAAAAGATATAAGGAAAGAACCATAGATTCAGAACATTATGACATTCAAATATTTTGTAGTTTTATTCTGTTGTACAACTAGAACAGGATAAAGAAGGCTGATTTAGCACTTAATGTGACTCACATTGTTATTGTGAGCTTTTGTAGAAAAGGATGCTAAAACCATTTTTTTTATTATCCCCTTCATTTTTAAACTTTTTCTACTTTTTCCCCCACTCAACTCCTCCATTTTTAGTGTATGCATGTAGCGTATATATTTTACTCACTATGGTTTTCAGATAAGCAGATATTTAATTAGTGATGTTGCTGTTATTCCTTGTATACCTGGAGGTTGAATGTATTAGGAGTACTTTATTTAAAGTACAGAAATTACAGACATGAACAGCCATTCTAGGTGGTGCACTGAGCTGTAAATTGGAATCCCTGCTGTTCAAATCAAATGTTTTAGTCACCATAAATCTGTTCCTTTTCAATTTTATTGGCTTATACTCTTCCCTGAATGTTTACGATTCACAATTTTTTTTTTATTTTAGAAATAAAGTCATTAAATGTAAAAACACAGATATTTTTCAGCTTAGTTAAAATATGCATCCATGGCTTTTTCTTCAAGCTTGGCTCTAGTCTTTCTTTGCATAGGCCTAGATTACCAAATTTTTTCTCATCTGAAACAACCTTCTAAATAGCTCTTCATGGTATAAACCATTCTGATTTACCCAAGCCCTGCTGTCTTATATCCTTGGACTCAACAGTTCTTACCAGCTGTTTAAGTATATTGTTAGATACTTTTCTTTTCCAGTGGATACAACCTGAGATTGTAGTGGTCAGAGTATGAAGTGCTAGGCTGCATTCAGGAAGAGAGATGAGGAAGCATTTGTAGTTGATCACTGTTGTTCTCAGACAGTGTGATCTGACAGAAGCATATACAGCACATACCAGTGGCTGGCTATTCCAAAGGGGAATCAGTGTTGCTCTGCAACTCCTTCTGGCTGAAGGTGCATTTTGAGGTAGAAAGCAGGATTTGTTCTTTCTTTTCAGAAGCCACTGGAAATTCTTGTCTGTAGTGGTGTATTACAGTTCGTTAATTAATTAGGCATTTGATGGGTTAGAGTCAATAAAGAACTTCTTGCCTTGTCTGCTTTGTTGATGCCAACTCCAGTGTAGCCATGTGGTTACTAGACTGAATGAAGGTCTGGGATGTTTGAGTGTTTCTGGGGTGTGGTTTCTTGTTGTCCCTCATCTGCAGGGTTGTACTCTGTCAGTGTTCCTGTTAGCCTTGCATCCTGTGCTACACAGTGACCAGCTTCCAAACACAGCAGAGAAGATTTTCCCATGGGAATAGTGTGTTGTGGTGGGGATGGTACACCCTGGGAAGTGGTAGGACAGCAACTGATTCAGTGCCGTGAGAGGTTGGAACCGCTGCTCCTGAGTACTCACACCTTGCTTAAGTATTTTGCAGCAAAAGCAGAGTTCACTCCCTTAACAAATTTGGATTACATAGGTTTCACTCTTATTGTACATAGAGTGATTAAAAGGCGAATGAACTATGGCTCAGCATCTGTGTGTACCCAGATTGGTTTAGTTGTGTCATGTAAAACATGCCCTGAAGTGTTGAAAGTGGATAGCAGGTGAAGTCTGAAAGGGTGTATCTATGGCTGGGGAACAAAATGTTTCAACTTGTCTGCCTTCTAATCAGGATGAGGTGCCAAGTCCAAGGAACCTCCCTTTTTCTGATTTTCTAGCTTTTTGGAGAAATGGAGTTTTTTTGCTTTTATGTATGCACCCAAAATTGCCCAGTCTTAACAGCTTGTGTCTTTTTATCAGGAACTAAAAATATCCAGCAGTTAGTCTTTTGTAAAGCATAATTGGAAAAGTAGTTCCAGCACATTTATACACTGCCAAGAAAAATTCTCCACTGAGAACATAACAGCAATCTGGAACTTCAGCTTTCTTTTTAAAGCAGATCGGAAGAGAGTTTTATCCTTGTCTTGTCCACTATGTGGACTACTTCCTGAAAAAATGGAGGAAAACATCTTTTTGCACATTTTTGAACCTGAGAAATTCAGTCTCCCAACCTTTTGACTTCCTTGGGAATTGTCCTAGCTACCACATGATACATCAGCTCTTTGCTCAGAATGGTTCTTGGCTAGAACTTTTTCCTGAATTCCTGAAGCCTTTACTTTTCTTGTTCTGCAATGTGACAAGGCATTTCTAGATGGCAATTTTTTAAAATTATTATTTAGTGTATGTTGCTGGACTAGTTCTTGAATTCCTGCTATTATGGGGCACTGCAAAATAATAAACAGCATAGCTTTTTTTATGGGTTCTTCTCCCTGCTGGAGAAGCTATTGATATCAGACAAACACCAGAGAAATTTAAAGGAATAAATTATTAATAAATTGGACTTGTAAATTGTGTCCTGAGCAATTTAAAGTAATTAGGTATTGAACAATATAGTTTTATTTATATTTCTAGAAGCTTACAGCTTGGGATGCAAAGATACAGCACTCCAGTGGAATGTACTTCTGTTGTGATACACCACTGAACAGCCTGTTGGCTGAATCCGATGCCTTCCTCAGCTTCTGCAGTCTAAGCCTGTAACCCTTACTTGTGTCTCCCAGGCTGGATGATGAAGTGTGTTGTTAGGAAGCTTGCCTTCCAGCCGTAGAGAAAAGAACATGAGGTATTTAACCATGTCTCACAATCTAGGACTTCTGAAGATCTACTTGTTGCAGCCCATGGGTAGAAGGTGTGATGTTGGTTGTAGGTTCTTGTCAGGAGGAACAAAGGCACTGGACCACATGTCAGGGAACTCTTATGTTTTATTATACAGTCTTCTTAACTGTGGCAACCAGCTCAATGTTTACACTCAAAAGGTATTAGCTAACACGCCCTTAAATTCTTACATTTCCACAAAAAGTATCAGCTACCAAGCCCTTAGTTTTGTACAGTACACTTCACAACTCTAAAAAACCTCTTCAGAAGGTGCTGGCTCACAAACAAGCCACCACACCACTACACAAAGGTAATGAGTTGGCGTGGGGGAACGGAGCACAAGTCTTGAAGGGGAGCAGGAAGTTGGCTCAGGACAGCACTGCCACATCTCCATGGGACCCTCTCCTCTGATCACCTTTCCTGTAGCAACACTGACTATTTGAGACAAAACATGCTTAAGTCTGGTCCTCGACACTACTATACACAGGCATCTTCTCCCTAAATTCATAATAGGCCACTATTTTATACTTAAAATATAATTAAAGTAAGGAGATTGTTTGTTTTCAGTTTTTTTTTTCAATTATCATGCTCTCAGTTCCTATGGTTGTTTTACTTCCTGCCTTTTCTTCTGAAGCATGTGTACTTGTGTGTTCACACGTGCACTCACCCACTCTCCCAACCTATCCCTCCCCACACTGGCAAGAAAAATGAGACGTTGTATGGCTTGCAAGTAATTTAACTTTTAAGTGTTCCAGACATTGCCCTTGTTACTGCAGTGCATGTTTATTTATGGATGTATTTGTCTTACGGAGATGAAAAAAGTCATTGAAATTCCACACAAAAAGTAACCTGGTCAAGGTTTGCTTTCACTGAAGGTATCATAATGATTGGAAGAGGAAAGAAGGATTATAATTAGTTCTTAGTCTTTGGGGTACTCTACTTGGGGGGGTGAAGAGGTAGGAATACTTTTTTTTTTCCTTACATTTGTCTTGATAATGTATCAAGTAGCTGCAAAGGGACTTGATGAAATGTGATGCAGAATAATAAATTATGCTCTGCAGCCTTCTTTGCTTCTACGTGAGGTGAGTGTGTAAGCACAAAGAGACTGGTGCACCTCCAAATTCAAAAAGCATTATGTTCAGATTAGCAGGTCACTGGAGATGTGTTGCTAATTGTTTTAGGGAACTCATTATGGGTATTATCACATATTAATTATGCATGGTAAGTAGGAAAAAAGGGGGAAAATCCTTGTTTTATGATAACTTGCTCACTGTGTTATCTTTTCTTTCTTTCAAGACCTTGAGCGTTTTCTTAGAGATGCCAAACAGCACTCATTGAATAATTAGATTTTAATTAACAAGAAATTTCACAAAAAATGTTTTTAATGTCTTTTGAGTTATAGCAAGCATGAATAAATCCTCTTTCAATAATATCTAGTGCACTGATTCTCTCTGTATCTGGAGTTACCTTTGTAATCACCCAGAGCTTATTGGTAACAGTGGTTTTCAACAGTTTCAGGACAAAGAATGAAGACTGAAAGAAGGAATTGCATTGTTGCCAATATTTTTTGGTTGCTTCTTTGTAAATTACTGTCACAGGGAAACCTTTGGAAACCTTTGAAAGACTACAGTCAGCAATGTATTGTTTTAATGCAGTAAGGCTAGGGAATGATAAGTTTATTTTTTGCTCTTAGTTTGTTTAAATTACTTGTTCTCTGTGGAGATGTGGTTGTAGGCAATTTTCTGAGGGCTGGTATTACATGGTAGGATTCTTATTCTGTTGTGTGATAAAAAAATTTGTAAGAATCTGTCTTTTTGGTATGATTGCAGAAAACCTACATATAGAACCATCAATTAACACTGGTAAATTATTTATAGTCTAAACAGGGCAGAGCTTTTTGCTCAGACTGATTGCTGCATCACAAAATAAGTGCACTTAGAAGGTGATTACAAAGTGTACTCCATAAAGCAGCATTGGAGATTTTTTTTCCATTATTATTGTGATAGGTGTTATAAAGATAAAAGACCTTGTAGTATACAAAAGAACTGAAGACATGAAGACTTGTCTGCTAAAAAAGGATGCTTAATATTTCCATTTCAGCATCTTTTTATCTTAGAATAATAGCATAATACAAAGCCAAGAAGAAAATGATTCAAGTTAAACTTCAGTAAGACTGAAGTGATTCTAATTTGAAGTAGAATACGATTCCAGGCGGTGGTAGAAATGCTTCCCTCCTATTCCATTAAAAAAAAAGCGCTTTTCATTTTTTTCTAAATGATACTAAATACAGGAATTACTTTTCATGCTCACATTCAGTGTCCAGATTATTTGGTACCATCTCTGATGACAGCTAATAATCACAGCTTAATAATCACCTTTTAGCTACAGGGGGTTAATTTATCTACTTAAATTCTGTTGCTCACATATCAAGTAATTTTTAGCAAAAACAGACAAAAATAATAGGCTATAGTAACCCTTCCACAGAATCTGTGTTTTTTCTTTATACTGATATGTGCCTGGGACAATGAATTCTGTATATGTTGCATATGTTCCAGTGTCAGCTTTTTATATGCTATGAGTGAGAAAGATAAGAAGTAATTGATCTGCCAGTTGGTATTATAAATGCTGCTTGTCACATCCCTTTTTATTTTTTGCTCCATAAATTAAGCTCTTTAGAGTCTGTTCAAAACCTCACCACCTGAATGGGTTGTGTTTGGGATTTTTTGTCGGGGTGGGGGCAGTGATATGGTTGGTTGGGGTTTTTTCTCTTCAGAAGCATTCTGATTGCACTTCTTCAGACTCTTTCTGTAAAAAACATTTTAACATAGAATAATGTCTTTGGTATATAGAACATAGAGCATTCCACATGAGACCACTTTATATGTCTGTGAATATAAACATTATCACCCAAGCTCTAAATTTTCACTGAGCTGGTCTCCCAAGTTCTGAGTTTTCACTGAGCTGTTTACAGTGATGTCCAGTATTTAAACCAAATGTTAGAAAATGTATATGTAATTTATTTTCTTCCAGCTAATGTGTATTGCCATGTTTCTTGACCGTTTCATTCAATTGACACTTGACTGCCCAGTAGACTACTTTTTCACTCCAGTGTTCTTGCAGATGTTATCCCAGATGACCTACAAAACTTTCAGTTATCAGCAGATTTTACCGAGTATAAAGATAAGGATTGCTAGTCAATACTTCCCTGAAAAGCACCAGAATTATTTTAAAATGCAACTGCAACTATTTTCTAAGATAGTGGCATGGTAATGGAAGTGGCTTTTGATGTTAGTAACTCCTTCACTTCATAGGGTAGTTGCTTCAAAGCCTCAAGGTTTTGCTGACTAACAAAGACTCGTTGGTGATATTTCATCCATTGCTGAAAATATCTTCTGTTACAGAACATGTTTTCCTCCATTAAGAAATTGTCTTCTTTCTCCTGAACAGACACCTGGTCACAGTGATCTATTCAGTTTGTCTCCAGAACACGTTATTGCATCCTGTAGCTCAGACTGGAGACATTAGAGATTGCCTATTTTCCTGAACTTCAGAAATATTACAGACTCAAAATATTACTGATTCAATAAAGTACCATAGACAAAAAGCTTAATAGTATATAGCTTATCTTACTACTTTTCACTTTCAGCAATGCAGTTATCCCAAGCAAATTAGAAGAGAACCTTTCATTCTAGAAAAAATGATCATGTATCTGAGGTAGAATGCATTTGCAGTCTTTAGATTAGCTACAATATATCATTTGAAGACTGATATTGGTTGTGTGTTTTTAAATTTCCAGGCCAAAAATTTTCATTGAGAAGATTTTTTTTGAAATTTCAGCAGTTTTTTGAAGATGTTCCTCAGAAGATAGTATTTTTGCAATTATAGTAATAACTAGTACAATGGTCATATGATAATTCCGTAAAGAGTTATATTATGGAGCAGGTGTTTGAAGTTTGGAAAGGTGGAATTCCTGTGGTCAGGTGTTCTAGAAGTCAGGAATAATGCCATGACTACCGTACTATGACCAATACTGCATCTGGGAATGCTTCCCTGGTTTTCTGTTGTTTGTGTGCTGCTCAGTGTAGTCATCATATTTACATTTAAGTACATGTTAAACCATGAGGGGATAAAAAACATCATATTCATGTATGCTGGATCACAGGCATGGAGCCTGCTCTGGACAATTGTTGGAGCACTATGAAATAAATGCAAACATCTAAGACTATAAGTACAGATGTAGTTTGTAGAAACTAAGCACTATACACACACTGACTGGCATTTATTTACTGGCATTTATTTAATGAACATTGTGGCTTTTTTAGTGAACAAAATTCCAATTTCTTATTTTAGATGGTAAGCAAGTATTGTCCCTCAATTCTCCTCAGAGTCAGAGTTAACAGAGGTCATTCCTGATAGAAATAAGAAATAAATCAGACAGCTCTGCTTTCAGCGGTGTTCTCTGCTGCCCTGGTCCAACAAGGAGCAAAAGCAATTTAAGCAAGACAAATTTTATTTAATAGCCCAGCAATAAGAAAGGGAGGAAGAAGAGCTTGTACCAATGATTCCTGAAAGAGTGTATTTTTAAATATACTTCTGGAGAAGGATGAAGAATGTAGGCATGAAGATTGTACAAGGCACAGAGGTCAGCATGATATAAGACATACAGCTGAAAGTGGGAGAAAGAGATAAAGAATGCAATTAAGTGAAAGGATAGAAGATGTCTAGGGAGTAGAAAGAAATAAAAGCAAGGCATAAGTAATTGTGGATAAGATAATATAGGGCCTTGGAGGTGAAAATGTAAACTTGAATTTGTAACTGCACTAAGGAAATCTATATACCTTCATTATAAATAATAAAGAGTTAATAGTGTGTGGTAGCCCATTTGTCCTTACGGCTTTCTCAAGCATTTTTTAGGGAGTGTAGATGAAGAGTGAGGAAATAGTCTATAAGATGATGTATATACTGAAATAGTAAAAGCATTTACTTTTTTGAGGCTAAGCATTCTGTCTCAAGAGGATTGGTAGATGATGTGACAGGCCCAACATTGCAGCAAAAACTCTTCAAACATTTAGGATGCCGCATGTCTAAATTTAAAATCTCATGAAGATAGTGGAAACAAGAGTCAGCTGCAAATGTGCATTTTGGCATGCCTCTCAAAGTAAAGAAGTTTTCTTTAGAAACACTCATGTCAGAGTTTCATCTTCTATTCTAGCATTGCGTTAACTAGTAATTCTAAAGTGTTTGGACAATTTATTACTGTCCCTTTCTCCTGCCAATTGATTTTTTTTTCCTTATCATCTTAGCAATCAGTAGAAGAGCAAGTATGCTTGCAAGATTATTGTTGACTTTGAGTAGGAGTGGGCTAGTGGAAAACTGTTTTATTGATATCTTTATATTTACAGCTTCTCTTTACAACTGATATTACTAAGTGACAGCCTTCATTTTCTTTAAGATGTTTATTATTTAGCGCAGTAACTTTGTTGTTTCTCTGATTTTGTTTAAATAAAATAGTGCGAATGAATGGCGAATAAAATGTTCTATAAGTCGAATACTTAGAAAAGGCCTTCAGTGTAGTTTTTCTCAGAAATTTTGAAATGTGTCTATTATTTGCTAGAACAATTCAGTCTCACGAGCTTTCACACCATTTTTAAAAATCTGTCGATTGAGTCCTTAGCTTCTCTGTCTGAGTTGAGTATGTGATCTGGCTTTGTGTAAAGTGATTACTAGTAAGAGCTTCAGGCTCAATGTCAGTCCAAGGATGAAGAAATCCATCACAGAATGCTGTATTTTAATAAAAGGATTTCAGTTACTTGGCAGTATAAAGACATAATAATGCTTGTGACATGCTGTGGTGTATTGCTTTAGGATCAAACTGAACACTGGAATAATAGCAGCATTGAGAAGAAAGGAAAAATGGGATGTCTGATTTGAGCATTGCTTTTGCTTCTCTTGATTTCTATATTTAGTGTAGTGTATGGCATGTCAGGCCCTGGTTATAAAGACCTGTAAAAGAAAGTACTTGGATTCCTGGTCTTGCATATTAGGAGTCAATCAGCATGTGATGCATAGACTTGCATAGAATTGGAAGATCCTAAGGAAGATCTGCTACCAGATGCAGATGTTTGGGTTTGTGTTAAAAGATTGTTTGCAGACCCACAGAAGAGCTGAGAGGTGACAGCAGATGGGGGATCCCAAATCACACCTTCCCAACAGTTCTGACACTTGTCACAGAAGTCATCATCCCATCAGGTGCCCATCTCCATATGGCCAGAGCAGCACAGAGTCCCAAAGGTGGACTGAAGCTCAGATTAAGGTCTCAAAGGGAGGGACAGCCTGTTTCGGCCTTCCCAGGGCTGTCCCAGAAATGCTATCAAGGTAAATCTGTGCTGGATTAATCCTTTTGGACTGAGGGGAGATGCTGCCTAGGGTGTGGCGCTTAGTATGGGATGCAGAGGAAGAGAATTTGGGGTTTGATCAGGATTTATTACAGAGAAGTAGGGGGATAAAAGAATAAAAAACATTGGATGTATAAATAAATAATGTGCAAATTGGATGTGACAGACGTCTGGCCGTGCACAGCTTCTTACCAGTGCAGTGTCTCCTGTGTTAGCAAATTCCACTTCTAACTCTTCCTGGCTAAAGTGCATCTGGTCTATGGTCTCTGTGTATGTGGCCAGAAACCAGACCCAGGCAGAGGCCCATTGTTCATGGTGCCAGCAGCTGGAGCAAGCACGAGTCTGGGTGCTAGCAACTGGGCAAAATGAGGTGCCAGCCACAGCCTGGGGCTGCAGGTCACAGGGGCCTAGCCCAGGCATCTGCAGAGCCAGTGGCCAAGCTGAGTGCAAGCGTGTGAACTCTAGAGAATGAGGCAGTTGAATGACCCTGTGGGTCCTTGGTAGTGCTGAGTATAACTGCAGTGATCTGTGTGTCTAGCCTTATGTATATATATATATACATATTTATTTATTTATTTATTTGTGTGTTTGCTGCTGCCTGCTGGGAGATGTGCTCAGCCTTGCTACTGTTTGGGCAGGGGCATGGAGCTGTGGCTGCCTCCCTTTTGTCAGGCTATTAGATGAGGCTCTATCCCTAAACTGCAGTAACCCGTTCCCTAGCATCACATTTCTCTCTATAAAGAGAGACTGGATAACCTGGTTGTGTTCCAGGTAGGTATCATACTCCTGTTTCAGTCTCCTAATAAACTGCCTCGTTTCTAAACATCTCTCAGAGCCATTTAAACTGAGCTGCATAGCAGAAAATATGCAAAGTAAATGTGGAGCTGTGCCCCTATTCTGTTTCCCCTTCCCTTCTCTATACTGCTCAAATGCGGGGGATGTTTTCTCGGTTGAGGTAGTCACCATAAAAGTCTATTTAAATTTCTAACTTTATGCTTTTTTATATATTTTTGCAAGTAAATTTGTAAATACTTCTTTCTCTTTCACTTATAATTTCTCTTACTGCCCTGCCTTCCTTCTTGCATCAAGAGGAAGAAAAGGAATAGATTGTTCAAGCATAATCTAGATTTTCTGTTTACAGAGCAATAAATGTTCTGAAATGAACTGCAGTTGTATATGTTGTAAAATTGCTTTTGTTTGACAGGTTAATAAATCTTAGTCAAAGGTCTGAATGACTAGAGATATTAAAAGCTTGTGTTGCCTGACAAAACCAAATAAGCCAACCATCTTTTTGCACTTCTTTATAAATACAGCAAAGGGCTCAGTATTATTTCAATTGACCATGGCTCTCATTTTATTTGCAAAGCCTTTATCTATGGGTCTTCCCCGCAGTTTGTATGGCTTTTTCAGGTGGGGTTTGTTTGTTTGTTTGTTTGTTTGTGTCAAAAATATAAACCAAAATCACCTTAATTGGCAAATGTTTAAAATGTTGTACTTCTTCAACAAGTACCCATGTTCATGGTGTAGACACCTTCCAGTAACTTTTGCAGCTATGAATAAGCCTGGGAATTTTAGAGGATTTAAATCAGTGTTTTCAAGCCTATGCCTATGTTGATCTTGTGGAGTTACTGTTACGTCACTTTCTTGCATAGACATACGAGACAAGTCTACCCTATATTCACCCTGCAGTAAGGATCCTTCCAGCAGCTGGATTTAGGTATTCGGTTGTCCCTGGATCCCAGTCTTGTGCTTCTGTCATTCCACAGAGTCTCTCTGAGGACAGATCTCTTGGACAGCCCCAGATGCAACAGCCTTTACAGCAGCTGGCCAAGGCTGCCCTATGCCTACACTGTTCCTCCAAGAGCCAGGACTGACTGTGCTCTTGCCCATACGGTCATGCCTGGCTTCCAGGACACTTCACCTACTTGCCAGCTACTCCGGCATGCTCTTTGCTAGCCCTCACACCCTCACTTGCCGACCCATCATCACTGCACCGCTGCACTATGGGCACGTGGGACTCCTGGTCCCGTGGCAGGACTGGCACTGAGACCTCAATGCACATGTGTGTGCACAATTTAAGCCCTTTTCTAATAAAAACCGTTAGAAAGGGAGTTTAATTGGAGGAGACGGGACAGACTACACAGACTGATGCAGGAATGGCCAAGAGCAGATGGCCCCTACTGACACCTCATCAGCCCCTTCTGACTCACATTCCCACAGGGTGCCCTGACCCATGGAGCTTCTGATGGCATGTCTGTGTGGGTCTGGCCTGGTAGCACCCAGAGTGGCTGGCCCAGGGCCTCACAGAGCTGCTGGGGCTATCCTGTCCCATCAGGCAGCACAGGAGTGAGCTTCTGGTGGGCTGATGGGGTGTGTGACTGCTGGGGTGTGTCTGGGAGCACATGGCCCAGGGTGTTTCAGGCTCTCCCCATGTGCCCTTGTTGTTTCTGCCATTCTTCTTCCCCTGTACAGTTCTGTCATATAAACTAATGTGTGCATATATGTACATATTTCTGCATATGAAAATGTACAGATCCCTCTCTGTAGAAAAACTGGCGATTTTAAGTGCTTATGTTCCACACATGCTCTTTGAAATTAGTAGTAATATGACGTTTCATAAACACAGAGTATTTGTAAGGAAAGATTCTTATTAATTAAGATGAGCCTACCTGAACTGTGTTCCTTTTCTTCAAGGAAGGTAGTCAGGAGGGCAACCAAAGCAGAAAGAAAAACTTTTTTAGTTTATAGGGGAAGTAGAAAAACATGAAGAGAACCTTGGCTGGAAGCCTGCGGCACTACCAGTGCAAAGCACAAGAACATCTGATTGAAGAAAACATTTTGAGCATTATGAGCAACATCTTTGCTGTTCATCAAGGTGTAAGACAATGAATATCTGTGTGAACTAGCTCAAGAGGACAGTTGTCACTTGATTTTGTAAGATTTTCTTCTTGTTACTTTTGGTAGCAAAGTTAAAATGTGACTTAGTTGAGCATATAATAACAGTGTTTCTAGACAGATTAATTGTTTCTTTCCAGTTCTAATTCATCATCTTGATATCCAATAGAACTAACTGTTAAATTCCTACTTTTGTTGTCGATAAGGAGACTGTTCTCTATGGCTTTAAAAAGTATTGAAGTGTTTTTTCTGCAGATGCAGGGTAAATGGAGAAAAAACAATTTTTAGTGTCTTTTCTCACACTGTTGTGCTTGCTGAGACTAGAACTGACAAACCTTTGAAGACTATGAAATGGATGTTTCTAGCCACACCTTCAAGATCTGCAGACCCAGAACATAAGTCCCAGAGTCAGTCTTTATGTATGATGAGATTTTCAGCCCTCAGTCTTTAGACATACTTGTTATTTTATTTATCTATTTTCTCCATTCAATGATGAATCTTACCTATAGTTCATTAGAAGCAGCTGGAATCAATTAGCAAAGACTTGAAATATAATAGAAATGTCGTATAATAGATCACTACAACTTCTTAAAAAAAAAACAACAACAAAAAGAGCAAAAAAATCACCTGAGCCATTTCCTGTGTGCTGAATCACAAAGTTTGTTCATCTGACAGGCAAACTGTCCTGTTTTATTTTCTGTAGTCACAGCATATTTTACCAGGTACCCAGAACATATAATTCAGAGGACTGTGTGGCAGTGATACTTTTTCACCTTGACACACCTGCTTCAGTCTGGCTTCCCTAGGGAATCTTTATATAATGTCTGGGTGCTGAAGCTTCCAAGTTATCAGTAAAATGCTGCATGTAGCACTCAGCTGTTTGTCAGTTTATCCAGGCTCTTGGCCATATCTTGGCATCTATTTCTGAACTGATTATATTACTGTATTAGAGGTATTTTCTTTCATGTCATATGTTGTGATGGCTAGAGCAGTGTAAAATCACTCTTTCCAGTATGCCATGGTAGTCTAACTAGTATATAAATACACATAATTTGTTTTTAAATAGAAGAAAAGCAGAATGGACTGTGTTTATGCAGAGACACCTCGGATTTTTTTTTCCAAACAAGTGTGTGTTATAAGCACATTAACTCTCACTCAGGTGCTTCTCTGTAATTTGATTGCAGGCATTTGCAGAGAAGGCAATTTGTCTTTGACTTAGCTGTGAAGAAATGTGTTTATATCAGTATTGGGGTGACTGAGACACTTCCTAATGGAGTGTTTTATATTCTCATCCTAAGTTTTCTAATGGTCACTTAGCGATAAGTTTCGTCTGTATTTTTTGTACATTTGTCATTCAGACCTTTAAATTTAGAAGTTCCATTACAGTGCCTTCTGTCTCTGCACCAGTGAATCTAGCTGCACATTTTTGAACAGGAAAGAAAACCCAACTGATTTCCTGTGGTCAGAAAAAAGGTAATTACAATGTCTGGTGGACACTGAGTTGACCATGAGCCAGCAATGTGCCAGGAAAGGCAAAGGGAGCTTGGAGAAGAGAAGGTTCAGGGAAACTTTAATGTAAGTAAATACCTGAAGGGAGAATGCAAAAAGCCAGGCACTTTTTAGTGGTGCCCAATGACAGAACCAGAGGGAGTGGACACAAAGTGAAAGACAGGAGGTTCCCTCTGAGCATCATGAAACACTTTTTCACCATGAGGGTGACTGAGCACTGTTGCAGGTTACCTGGAGAGGTGGCAGAGTCTCTCTCCTTGGAGATACTCAGACATTGTCTGGATGTTGTCCTGGGCTGTAGGTGTCCCTGCTTGAGCAGGAGGTTGGCCCAGGTGACCTTCAGAGGTTGCTTCCAATCTCAGTCACAGAATCACAGAACATTTTGAGTTGGAAGGGATCCATAGGGAACATGAGTCCACCTCTTAAGTGAATGGCCCATGCAGGGCTCAAACCTACAACCTTGGCATTATTAACACCATACTGTAACCAGCCATCTGGGAATCATGTGATTCTGAGTCCATACAATACTTATATACCATTTGCATATTTTCTTTGTATGTATGTATATTATGTGGGGTCCCTTACATAGCAATAAGTTGTTAATAATTGCATAGCAAAATAATGTGGCAGCAAGCTTTAGAGTAACAATTCAAGCAGTCTCAGAGATGTGGACATAGTTTAAATGGGAAATTAGTCCTCATCCCTTTTCTAAAGACTCACTCAAACTGTTGAAGGTCAGCAAATGCAGGATACTTCAGATCAGCAGATTCGCTATGTGATTCTTACTTTTAATATAAAATCATTATTATGTTAGGTGAACCAGTAGTTTTCACCTGAGCATATGGCGTGATGAAGTGTTTTGAGGACTTTGCCCATGAGAGGTTGTTTTACAGGCAAATACATGGTAGTTTTCCTTTTGAATTTGTCTGCCATCTGTCAGCTTTATACCCTGTTGAATCTGAACATTATTTGTGGTTGAAATATACAGAATGGGAGAGGGTTTTAGATAAAAAATTATATTAAGAAAGGCTAATGTGAACCCAGATACTGATAAACTTTTTTCTTTGAAGAACAGAGTACCCAAAAGAAGTTATGACAGAAGTTGTGTGACAAGCATAACTAATAACTGATACCATGGCTGGTGTTCTCAAAGTAATGTTCATGTTTAGCCAGTGTCATGGCTCTTTTAGTCACTGATCAAATATATATCTTGAACTGAATAAGCCTCATGCCACAGAGAGAGATTATCTGTATGGAGACCACATACACCATGTATTTATCCACATGAATACATACACAGAGTTAAATAAACATGTTTTTCTATTTTTGTTCATTGTTTACTCCTATGCATTCATTTATACGCACACGTTATTCCTTGCATGGAAAATGACCTGTTACTCTTCCTGTAAGCATGCCTGAGTCAAAATAAGAACTGAGAGCCTTTGGTTGAAGTGACTGTTCGCATCCTCCTACCTGGTAGAGCTGGTCTAATAGAAAAATAGGCACAGCTTAATAACTGTGTATCATCTATGCATTTTAGAAAGTGTTTCTATATGGCATGTCAAATAGCTAGATCATGTTAGGGGAATTTCAACATAAGCATGTTGAAATATTTTGAGAAGAAGACTCAAATAACTTTCTACATGTGAATTCATTTTAAAAGTATATTGATTTTCTTATTTACAGAAATACTTGGGCTTGGAGTTTACAGTAGAAAGAAATTTTCTAGAGGAGCAGTCTATTTTAATGGTTGATTCACATAAAACTGCTTGATATTCACTTGCTTTCTTTCTCTGCATTTTTCATAGCTTGAAATACCTAGGTATTTGCTTCTCTAAAATAAACAAATAAAGCTGATAAAAACAGCCTAAGAGATCAATGTGAAAAACACAACTTCTCTACTGGAATCTTCAAAAGATAATTATGACTTTTTGTTAAAGTTTCCTCTTAATACATAATACATTCTTATTAAAAATTTTGGTTTTGCCAATAATTATTTTATTGATCTAGTAGAACTTGAGTGCACTTACAGTTAATCCTTCATTAGGAGAGTGGGTCCATTTAATTAATTATTTCTCATAATAAATAGTTCAGAAAGAGTGTATGTAGAAATATGTGTTTTATAATTGATTCTTTTACTTTTGGTGGTAGATTTCAAATTCTTTAGAAATACTGTATTTAGCAAAAAGAAATAATTAATAATTTCTCAGGTAAAGAGAATTATGTAAGAAATTTTGAGTTCTGAGTTTCATTTGCTGGCAGAGTTGAAGCGGCTTTGCAAACTAAGAGGCTGAGAAATCATCTTTTGAAATCATGAGAGCAGTTATTTAAATAGATCTGGTTATTTATGTAATGAGGCTTTTCATTTCAGATGTGGTATTTTTAGATTGCTGTTACAAAAATAAATGATGGAATTATGACATTCCTAACCATAACTCAATGCCCACAGGTGCTTTACTTTTGAAAGAGCATGTTCATAAATACTTGTACAGCCGTTTTGTGGGTTTACACATACAATCAGCTTTAAGCATGCCAGGTATAAGATGGCAGGTTGAAAGGATGAACCTCTATGATTCAGATACTGCCCGACAAGAACATTTATATTCCTCTTAACTTTAGGAGTTAATACTTTTTCCAACTTCATTTTGTTCATTCTTCTTCACTTTCCTCTGAAAATCTATACTGAGAAGAGAGAATTGCCATTTTAAATGTTTTTGGGGTTGTTTTCCTGTAGTTGAAATACATATAAAATAATTATTATAATTTTGTTAGTGTTTTGTTTGTTTTATTTAAAGGTGGTAGTTTCTGGCTTTGTGCTTGGAGTTTTATGCTAATAATCTTAAATATTTTCTACAATTACTTTCAGCTTTGAATTTTGAGAGAAAGGCTCTTTTCTTCCTGATCAGGAGGAGTTAAAAGTGTAACACAGCTATATCTCACTGCGTCACTCCAGACTGGTGACACTTTTGTGCACAGTTCAGTGAGAAGCTTGTACTGAATAGGAGAAAAAGGACTTTTTCCATGGCATTTTTGCACTCTCAATGAAAACTTGTTTAAAGGTTAATGCCTCTTCTCACCTTTTCTCTCTTCATTGAAGAAATTAAGAATTGACATATGTCTGAAGCATATAGGGGCTGTTATTAACACTTCCATCAGAGGCTGTGCAATCATTAAATAATGTTTAGGTCAAAGTAATGTATATTTCATTATGCAAGCTGATCTTTCTGTGTGGGAAAATAACACTGGTCAAGGAGGTGTTATTGAACAAAAACAAATTATTGCCAAAATAGATTTTTAAAAAATTAGCTTGCTCCGTGAGGATCAAGTGCCTTCTGCAGCACCTGCTGAGGCAGCTGTAGGCAAGTGATGGTGTCCAGTTATCCAAAACAAGCAGGAAGGGTACCTGCTCTGGCAGCCTGCATCTATGGTTTTGTCCACATTCCCTGTGGAAAAAAGTTCATTGCTGTTATTCAAGAAATACTTTTCCTGCCTACTTCCAGTTTCAGTTTGAATCTTAGAATTTGGATGCATCTTCCTTTGGATGTCCGTGGTTTGTATTTCTGATGTGTTTGCTCATGAGGTAGGCCCAGCCTCTTCCCCAAGGCGTAGAGTGATCATGCAGTAGGCAACAGGCAGAAGGTGGAACACAAAAAACTCCTAGATTCTTGGAAAACCGTTTTCACCATGGGGCTGGTTTCACTGTGTGGTTTTGCCGTATGGGAACAGGCGTCCAGGAGGTATGTGGAATCAGCATACTTGAAAATACTCAAAGCTCTCCTGGCCAAGGACCTGAGCAGCCTGCTTTGGCTGGACATGGGTTGAATAGGGTGTTTCCAAATGGCCTTCATGCAGCCCCTCAGTGTATTTTGTCCTAGAGTTCTGAGCTCTGCAAGCAAGGTGCATTGCTTGAATGTGTTGCGTATTACATGTCAAAGAAGTCAGTGGGTTTGATATAGTTCTCTGTGGAAGGGAAGGCAGCACAAATTAGCTATTTCACTGTACAGAATTACTTTATAAGCTACTTTTAGAGATAAGTGACATAAAACTCCAGCATGTTATGCAATATGAGTAGCCTCAGTAGAGAAGATACTGAGTATTTGCCTTGTGTTCTCCATAAAAGAATACCCTTCTATGGCTTATCCAAGCTGCAGTTGATTGAGTTAGATTGCTGCTGCTGGGATAATTGGACACTGTTTCAGAAATGCCTGAGAATTTCTTGAGGCCTGTAACACAAGTTACCATACAAAGTTCCCAGTGTGCTGTCCTTAAACACACAGTGCTCTGTGAAAAGAGTGCTCCAGCCATCCGGAATGATCAGAGTAACCCCGCATGTAAATGTGACCTTCTCCCTGCCTCACAGAGCCGCTGTGTCTGGGGCTGACTGTCACTCAGAGAAACACTTCCTTTCATTTGATCAAGTCTTGAAAACTAGCAAGAAATATGAAATTTCTCCTCCTTCTTCTCCATACAAACCATAACCATTTTTTTCCTTCTGGTTTTCCTTGAGATAACGTTCTGTGAACTGGTTTGTGAGAGAGGAACTGCTGGTGTGGTCTGAAATGTAAAGTGGCACTTATATAAGAGCTAGAAACCCAGAGTGATCTAATTATGTGCAGATGTAACACTTTTTTTTTCTTCTTTTTTGAAATTATGCAAATGATTTTTTTGTTTTGTAAGTTTTATGGTAAATAATTTGATTCTTATATTGGTCTGCAACATACTCCTAGTAGTGAGTTAAGAAAAATCTGAATTAAAAAGCATATGTGCATGTAATTTCCAAACAGTTCTTAATATGAATCATTGACTCATAAAGAATGGTGGCTGTAGTGATATGCCGAATATTCTGGTGCTTAATTCATTTGATTTTAGGTTTCCAGTTTATTCATTTGTTATAGCATTTGAAAACATCTTGGCTTACTCCTCATTTTCCTTAATGGAACTAAGTTGTGGGGCTTTAAGCTGCATTATTTTCTTAACAGCATATTTAATACGATTGTGTTATCCCTGGCTGGTCAAATTGGCACATCCTTAAAATAAAATGAAATGTAATTCATTACTGTATTCACTATTGGAATTTTTCCCAACTATTTCTGGAAGGAGTGGAAATCCAAAGATTAGGAGAGAAACATTAATCACGTTATTTCATTATTGTTTTTTTCTTAATTCATCAGAGAATTAACACAGTAGAAGACCAAAGCTGCAAATATTGCAGCTACTTAAAATGAATTCATGCAACAATGTTTAAGTAATTCTTGTGGTAAATGGGTCACCCAGAAATACATTTTCCCCTTTTTCCCGGGTATTTGGAAAATCAAAACGTAGGAGAAAAGAGAACACAAGTTGAGCGAAAAAATAGCCCAGCATCTGGGCTATGATGTTAAAATTGTTGTTTCCTCTCTCTTTTTTGTGAATTTCCACCACCTCCCATAAATGACAAACAGCACCTTTTAAGCATCTCAACATTTTTCTATAGGATATGGAGGAATCTGTGTTGTATTCTGAATTATATTAGGGTTCTTGAAAAATTTCTGGGTCGCTCACATGACTAACACAGTCAGTTAGTACTGGAATTATTTTGAAAATCTAAAAAACATTGAGCAAGGAAAAATTACAAAAGTTGTTGAACAAACTGCAAACAGTCATTGCAGTAGTAATATCTTTGAGACTAATAATTTATTTATTAAATGCTACTTAGTTTTGAATTTTAGCCATATAGTATGGGCTAGTTTTTCACGAAGAAAAAAGTAAAACTACTTCCGGCAATGAACAGTCAGCAAGTTATCTGTAGAAATGAAAGGCCTGAGCACCTTCTGGTTTACAGAAATCAAATGTCATTCTGATATCCGTGTGACCTGGCTGTACTTGGTGAATTTCTTCCTGCAGCCTGTCTTGGAGCTTTTTTTTAGAGATATGGTGAAATTTAAATTAGTCCTTAAACACTTATAGAAGATTGTATTGTGCACATATACATAATATATAAGGGTACCAAATATTGCTGCAATGCAAATTTAAAAATCACCCATTATGCTTTTGACCAGTTGATAAGATTATGAAGGAGGAAAGCATCAGTTAAAGAAGTTACAGAGTATAAGATGCAATCCATAAGAAACCCAAAACATGTCACATTCTGATACCAAATGTTTCTGTGTCATTTGAGGACAGATGATAAAAACTTTCTTTTAATTCTTTCTTTACAGAACAATAGATGGTAGTGTTAAACTTGCAGATGAATTCTGTGTGCATAAATCATGGCATCTTTAGTCTCATCCTTCAGTCTGTTTTAGAGCTGATACAGTGGTATTATATGTTGTCAAGGGATACTTGTTTGATAAGCACTCCCTATGCATATATATTACTTTCACAGGTCTTCCAAAATCATAATTTTAAAACTGATTTTAATCTTTTATCCTTCCAGCCTTCTTGGTTATCACTAACCACAATAATGCTTATGGATATCCCTGTTAGTAACATAATTATTTCATCCAGACTTTTGCAGTGTATAGGGTAGAGAGGGCCTGCTGTACATACCAAGAGCCTAACTAACACTCTTTTCTTATATTCATACATTTAATGTAGGAGGATGAGGTAATGAGGTGCTGCAGTAATATTATTTCTTCTCTGGTTAAGTGATTAATGTTTCTTTTTCTAGATTCACAGAGTGAAATATAAATTAATATACTTTGCTATACTTTTTTAAGCATTTAGTTAATTCCAAAGTGAGAACTGTCCTATATTAGTATGACCTTTTGAGAGATCTCATAGGAGTAGTATTGATCAGTGACACAAGTTTTAGGAATAATGCACAGGAGCAGCCAGAATCTCAGCTGAAGTCTGTATAAATCTCATCTGTCTCTCAGTTGGAATGATGCTGATGTTGCAATACTTATGCAAAATGGGAAAGAACTTGGCTGCTTTCATATCTCTAAATTTAGTGTGTGGGTGGTCCAGGACAGTGAAGAGTTTATAACATCTCCATGTAGTAATAAATCTATTTTGTGTGTGAACCTCTGTAAACCTTTCATCATCCATTAAAATTGTGACTGCTGTTGACAATGTTTCAGTAGAAAGACAGACTTAAAGAAGACCTAGTACACTTATTTCCTGTAACATGCAAGACACTGTAATTATGGGTCATTTGCCTGGTTTCTTTAGTAATTAAGAGTTTTAATTGTGTCTAGTTCCAGGGCATTAGTTAAGCTTTTCATTATGCGTATTGCCTTCTGTAATCATCAGCTCCTCTTGTACAGTAAGCTTAGTGACGTAGTGGAAGTCAATTAGGTCTTTCAAGGCAGAGCAGCAAAGTACATTCTTTTGTATGAGCTGGATCAGAAAAGGTTTCTGAAAGGTCTTGATAATGCTCTTCTGTGCAACATTTAAGCTTATTCTTCAAGAAGCAAAGCCTGTCAGAGTTTCATTTATTGTCCTCAGAGTGCTTAAGGTCATGAACAAGCTATTGTTAAGAATAAAACCTATAGGCAGAGCCATGCTTCCATTCTAATAGCAATTGTACGAAGCTTTCCAGGATCAGCTGGTTACATATCTGTAGTTAGTAACAGTGATAATGATCAACATTTGAAAGTATCACATTGTTCAACCTGGAATGCAGTGACTGTATGAAGGAAATGAGCAGAAAAGAGATTGGTGTGATTCCTTTGGCTCACTAAAAATCATTAATTAAGTTTTACTTTATTACATGCAAGGTAGAAAACACCTTTTACTTTTCTCTTGACAGTCTCCAAGTAGTTTCTGATATCTTGAAAGGCAAGAATCAATATTTTTAAAAGAATGGAAATCAGGAGAGGGTTCTTTCATTTTTCCCCTTCCACAGTCCCTGATAGATGGGTTTATATAGGGCAGACATTTAATACATCTTGAATTTTTTTTTCTTTGAATGTAGTAAAGCTTTTGCAAGATGCAACTTGGTTCCCTTAGAGCACCAGAACAGCCAGAACAAACACTGTGCATCCTTTATGTTCTGCAGTGAAATAGTTGTGTGTTTGAGAACCTAAAAGGTGCAGTATGATGTTGTATGTTCATAGAATCATAGAATATTCTGAGTTGGAAAGGACTCACAAGGATCATCAAAATCCAACTCCTGGCCCTGCACAGGACAGCCTCAGGAATCACACCATGTGCCTGAGATCATTGATTAGTAGATGTGAGGAAAATTGCCATGACCATCCCAACATCTGTGTTCAATTACTAAAATTACTTGTGGCAGGGATTT
Source organism: Rhabdornis inornatus (assembly GCA_013397075.1). Classification (NCBI taxonomy): domain Eukaryota; kingdom Metazoa; phylum Chordata; class Aves; order Passeriformes; family Rhabdornithidae; genus Rhabdornis; species Rhabdornis inornatus. The sequence continues at coordinate 1,364,109 of VWZS01004219.1, forward strand.
TGGCATTACTAGTAGTAGCAGTGCTAATAATACTGATAATAAATGCAGCATGGATTAGAGAGGTGTTAGAAACCATGCATCAGTATAGGTAAGGGTTTTTGAGGTCATTGGATGCCAAAAGTTGCTTTGGGTTATCCATGATCAAAAATTCAAACTGACTTTGCAGGTCGTGGACAGGAAGAGGCAGGGAGAAATGCTTCATTATATAAATTCTGGAATGAGTTCCAGAAACATTATATGTCATTATATAAAATTTCAGACCATATTTTTTTTGTATGTTTATCTTATTTGTTTATTATTCAATATTCTGACATTAAATTACAAAATCCACATAAATAATGTATGATTGTTTTTAACAACTTTGCTTCCAAACTGCAATCTGGAATGATTTGTGGGTATTGTAAGGCATGAAAGTTCTACCTGACTAAATCTCTATTCTCTAAATATGTTTATATTATATATA
>VWZS01004219.1:1364592-1482286 GCA_013397075.1 Rhabdornis inornatus
ACATATATATATATATATATATATATATATAAATATATAATTGCTTGTTTTCTTTCTCATCGTTGCTTTGGAAGAATTAAGCAAATAGAGTATGACTTTGACAGCACTCTTCTGGTAAGTAGTGACTGTCTCCACTCATCCAAAGTCCTACTGTTGACCTAGGTAGGTTAGTGTTCCCCATACCTTGTATATGTAGGAAATGCCGTACCTGTGAGTGAAAACACTGCTTTTGCCATTTTGCAGGTTATAAAGATGGTCTGAAAAAGTTAAATTGCCTGCTTATAAAGGTATTTAGGCACTTGCTTAATTTTACTTTAAGCTTGTGATTAAACACATCTCTATAAAAGCACTTAGGAACATCTGGATAACCAGTTTCTGGGATTTAAGTAAATGTATTGATGTTTTTTGAATTGAAATTAATTAAAGGTTAATTACTGTGCAGATGTTCAAACCGAGAGGTTTGCACTTGTTCTAATTAGGGGTGTCTAAGCCAAGAATGAAATTTAGTTTTCCTACTAAGTTTCATTCAGGATCATTCTCTCATTTAAAACAAGCTATTAGAAGTTCATAGTAACATTATAATTATTTTTTTCCCCTCACCTTCTTGTTTCTCAGTGTCTTGTGTTTGAAGATTCACCCCAGGGAGTCAAAGGAGCCCTGGCAGCAGGAATGCAAGTGGTTATGATTCCAGATGAAAAATTAAATTCAGATCTTAAAAAGGATGCAACACTGCTGCTGAAGTCCATGGAAGATTTCCAACCAGAACTGTTTGGTTTACCAGCATATGATTGATGACTTATGCCTGTGAACATGTTCTTGACTGGAGATAAATTAAAAATTAAATGAAATTTTATTTTGGTATTATTACTATCTTTTACTCTATTTCTCAAAACTAGAGCACAAAAATCCTGTTAACACTCTTTTACGCATTACCTTTTATAAATTGTCTAGAATGTTTATGATTTGTCCTTTTGATAAATGCTAAATTAAAGCAGCATCTTTCTGTTAAGTGAATCCAGCCTTGTTCTATTTACATCATAATGTTTTCTGGGAATATTATGAAACTATTTAGACAATTTATTATAACTGCATTGGAAGCTTCTTGTTCTGTTTCCACTCGAATTACTTACTGTTTACATCACAATCAGAAATCTGTTCTGGATTGCCTTTTATCCCATTAAAATGTTTTTGACACCATTATTGCTGTCAATGTGTTCATCTTTTTCCTCATCTCATTGATGCCTTGGCCTGGCTACATAGAACAGAGGGTATGCAAAGTTAAAAGAATGAAGTGGGTATTTGTTAAAGGCCTTCAATAGGTATACTTTGGGCAGTCAAAAGCCTTCCAGAGGCTACACCCAAGATGGATGATGGTCATGAGTTTTTCAGACAGATATAAGTTTGGTCTATTTGCATATCAGGGGTTAACTGTCCAATTACAGCCTCAGGTAATGAAGTCATATTCCCCCAGCTCACTCTCCCCCCTCCAATTCACTTTTGTTTATACTTTTCAGGGCCGGTGGCTGTAGGGTGTCCTTGGGTTTCAGGCCCCGAGGAATTCTTTTGTCTGACCACACTGTGAAGACAGTAGTTAACACTTTATATGAAGTTTAGAGTTATGCACTAATGCAGTACAGGATTTGAAAAATATAAAGGCTAAAATCTTAAAGCATCACCATACTTGCCCATCTATTCCACTTGTATTGTGTTGTCTTTTTGCTTTTTTTTCCCCATTGCTTTGCAACAAGGATACTGTTGTAATTTCTGTGTTTTTTTTGTTTTCTTCTTAGAGATTGAATGAGATTACTTCCAGACATCCCTTAAAAGCTCCATTAGTCTGTAATTCTGTTGTTATCTTTTCTGATATTTTGATCACCTGCTAGGAGCTATAGAAGGCTATATGATCTTGGAATTTAGCCAAAATGCTTTGCATCTGGTTTCTTTCATTTCCTTATATCCTTCTTATAGTCCATGTGTCATGTAGCCTCCTTTTCATTCTTGTGAAGTAAGTGTGTCCTGTCTCTGTGCTTCAATTTTGATAAAGTTATGGCCTTAACTCCTTTATCCAAATAGCTTTCTGTAGGCTATCCTTAATTTCCATTCTTACCCTGTCCTTGAGCCCTTGTTTTTCACCAATTTTTCTACTGAGAGTTTTTTAAATTATGCATTTTTAAAGTGCAGAAATTGCAGATTTGGTTTAGATAAATACTTAAAATGTATTTTTCTGGCTACCATAATTTCCATTAAATGTTTATGTTGTCAGCTGTCCTTCTTAGTTCTGTCTCTTTCTGGTATCTTGTCAGTACAAGAGTAAGTATTATATATAAAACACATATGATAATATGTATTACATATATATATATAATACATGTGTCTATATGTAGGTTTTGGTGGAGTCCACAATTACATGTATGACATGATGGGAGCAATGTCTTTTACCTTGTCTAAAAGGTAAAGTATGTATACTAAAGCTATAGTATTTATATAGCTTTATGACAGTTTTATAAAATTAATTATTGTATTCAGCACTTAAATCCCTACATTTCTAATGAGTATCCATGAATATCCTGAAATATGTCAAATCAGATAATTTCCTTGTATTATGAGAAGGCTGCTCTGAACTTGGGGTTTTTAAATATGTTTATAGATGATCTTCCTCACAGAAATATTTTATAGGCATTTCTGGTGTTTAATTGTTTTAGATTTAAGGGTGTTTTGTCAGGAACATAAATTAATGAATTATAGGCCCTTCAGTATTCATGGTGAATTTTCTTAGATTTTCTTCCTTCTGTATTTATAAAAATCCTCAAATTTTTACATCTTTTATGTAGACTGTTATTATTTTATTTTATAGTAGTCTATTTATACTTCAAGAAGTTAAAGATGTTTTATTCTATACAGTCAGTTGAATATGACCAAGATTATACCAGAATCGTTTTATACATACAGTATAATGCTTTGGAGTTAAATGCTTTCCATTCTAAGGATCTGGAGGCATTTTTTCAAAGAAGAGTAAATATTAATTCAGTGTAAGTATTCTCCATTTTATGTTGTTTCTTTTGGCCATGGATATTGCAGTCATAACAATTTGTATAGTGACAACAACCTGTCCCTTTCAACCTGAACTCCATTTCTGGTCTTCCCAGACAAGATAACAGAACTATTGCTGTATAATTCCTCCTTGGACTTATGTTACATAGCACGAAGTTTTACTGTAGAGCAATAATTCTGAGCTTTCAAATGTAAAACAGGTGCCTGTTGGGATCCCCTTTGTTCATAATTACTGAATTTCAACAAGGAAGTTACTATGTAGGAGAAGCTTTAATAAGCTGTAATTAGTAACTTTTTCAAAGTTTTGCATATATTTAATATAACTGGTGAGTTTTGCAAAAAATGAGAAGTGAGACATCTCATTTCTACTTTACTTTGAAAGAATTGTCAACCAGGTAATGAATTTTGTTTTTAAAAATGTAGATGCAATAAATATATCAGTGACAAAATCAGAATTACTTCATCATGACCACCATGGTAAGATCAGCATACTTCTAATTTAATAGCCTTGTCTTTATGAAAATTAATTATCAGAAAAATACTTCTCCTTAACTCATCAGCAAATCCTATCACATACAATTGTTTTTCCATTTATTTAGTATCCCACCTGACAGTTGTCAGTGAAATTATGGCCCCAAACTGAAGTCTGTGAACCTGAGCCATATGCCATAACCATCCCATCATTCTGGTAAAATTTCTTCCATGTCCTTTTCAGCTTGTTGTTCACCAACTTCCTGGTCCTGTGCTGAACCATTTAACTGTTACTGAAGGAATTTTGACTGTTGTTTTTAGCTTTTTCTCTTAACTGAATGAGAAATCTAAACAGCACACGAAATTAAATCCTTCCTCTACAGTAGGCCTAAAAATCCTGTCATCTCCATTATACGTGAGGGCGATATTCTGGTCTGCAGTAAGTGACTGTAGCCTGCCTGATTAACCATGTACCAAGTATCAACATATGTTTGTATATATTTCTTTACCCAGTTTTTGGTTGGATTTGTGGCTCTGTAGCTCGATCATCTCAACAACATCTGTTCAGAAAAGAAAAAAAGGATTAAAAACTTGGATCCCCTCCCTTCCTTCCATCTGCTGCTTTCCAGATGAAGTCCTGTTCTGACTGAACTGAAAAAATTCCATACCAGATCCTGGCTACAGATCATGAGAACATGTGAGCAATCAGGACATTTGAATGCTCCATCTGTGTTTTTATGACGAGGACTGTTAAAAACCAATCCAAGAAGTCTATCCTCTAACTCAGCAAGCAGACTTCAATCCCAGTAAATAGTTAACACATGCTTAATTCATTTTTATTAAGCAAAGAATAAGCACCAGCTTAATTTTAAGGATACATTTAATTTTATTTGGCTTAATATAGAACATGTGCTTCAGGCATATCCTGAGAAGGGTTCCAGCCTCCAGAAAATAAATGCAAAAAATTAATGACCAAGTTTTTGCCATTGAAAAATAGGATCAGCACAGCAAGATGGAGCTAAATTCAGTCATGAAAATAAATTTAAAAAGAAAACAAAGGACAAGTTTGTGATGTACAAACTATTGTACTGGAACTTAAACTCCTTTCTACCTCAAAAGTGAATTAGGATTTATATTTTACTGGAACTTCAATGGGATTAATTTTAGTAGAATTTCTAGATTGCAAAGATCTACATAAATGGGTCTTCATTGAATATATTCATATAAAAATTCATTGCCTTGGAACAGGATTAATTTTAAAATGCAGTCTGACTTCTGTGAAGCTTGGCATTTGCCTTCTACAAATAAAGATCAGAAAAAGCTCAGATATTCATTCCTCATTTGGATTAGATGTGTTTCTAAAGAATGCTATACTGAAACCGAAGAAACCTCTGCCCAGAATCGCTCATGTTGGGTATACTACAAAAAATGTCTTCAGTAGAATCCAAATTAGAAAAAAAAAATCATAGTTAGAAAAAATGCAATTATTTTCTACTACTATAAAACTCATTTGTACCTTTAACAAATAGAGAATGAAGCTTGAAATTTGCTGCTTTCTTGCTAGCTCTAGATACTGGTTATCCATATCAAAATCTGCTTTTTTTTTTTAAATCTAGATAAATTTAGATACTAAAAACACTAGCTAAGCAGTAAATTCCACAGTTCTACGGGCCATATAAATTTTTTTTTACTAATTATTTGATACTAGTTTCAAATATAAAAAAATATAGCAACCCCTTTTTCTCCAATTAATTTTTTTCCATTCATTTGTTCTTAATTTAACCAGTTTGTATCTTCGCTGAATTTACTGTGTTTTGGCACTGAGAAGGTAGGACTGCTTTTTTTGTCAGACTGATGGAAATAAATGGAAATAGTGGAATGGACAAAAAGGAGTTCTCTCAGAACACTTCTCTGTCCAAGGGAAACATGACTCTGATCAACACTATGTTAAACCTTCCCTTTGGCTAACAAGTCTAAGTTGTGGGTCTAATTACCTTATTACAGTGAAGCACAGAAGAAAGACAAGGACTCAAATTAAACATCTTCCAGAACTTCCAAGGATCAAGGAAGCCAGCTCTGGCAGGAGGGCTCACTGCATTGCCAGTGGCTCTGTTACACCAGGTAGCTCAGCGTAAAAAAAAATGTATATACTAGAGGATAGGAGGCAGCATAAGAAAGCCTGTTGGTCTCTCCTGCTCTTCAGCCCCTTGATTTATGCCATCATATTCAAAATGTTAGGTGCTGGCTCACTCTGGTGATTAAAACAAGCTTCGGCAGAGAGAGAACATTCCAGCTCTCACTTCTCCCTTTGTGGCTCTTTCCCCAGAATATGGAACTGGAACATGAAATAAAATATTAATAGGATCATTGTTAATATCCAAAGTTCCTGTGATTCCAAAAGTAGCAGAGAGGGTATTATTTAGTGGAGAAGAACAGAATGGTAGAAGAAGGGAGCTGGAGACCAGGACTTGACCAATGGTGTAAACCATCTAGGACCTAGCACTCCAATGAAATGAAAGAAGAGAAACAGTAAAGTCTTCCACTTGTCCTTAGAAAAACTGTAAAAGCAGCAATTATAATGGGAAAATTTTTCTGCATCAACAGGAGCAAAACTCAAAAACATCTGCAAAGACACTCTGTTAGGAAATACATGTTTCTACAAATAAGAGTCAGCCTCTATGGCAACTAGAGCAATTTGCCTATAGAAGGGGATATTGATTTTGACTGCATTTCATCCATGCTATTATGGTTACTTGAGCAAAGTGTATTGTGCTGGTGTTACTGACTACTCTTTGACAGACAGCAACTTTTCCTCATTGAGAGAACTTCTGAAGTTGGATAACCAAGGTTAATTAAATTTCCTGTAAATTTGACAAAGCAGTTTCCACTGTACCATCTCTTGCTAGTAATTTAATTGATTACTTCTACCTACATACCTAGAGTGTGGACAATGTGTCTAATAGTAATAGTGTCCAATTCAAATCACTGTATGGCTGCAGGTAAAACTGCTATCTTACACTCCAATATGATAAAATTAAAAACACTAGCAATTTCAAACTAGAGATTCTTTGTCCAGATAACCATCTTACTTTTTGTGAAAAGGAAGGGTTTAGTAGGAGATCACACTGATCTGCAACTGATAGAAAAACACACTTGCACCAGCTCCTCACAAAATGATGCATCTTGTTTGGGGAAGAATGTAAATATTTCTTTTTCTACAAAATAGTTTAATTCCCAATGACTTTTTCCAAAGGCAGTGTAGGTAGAAACATGTAGGGAAAAGAGGAAGACACTCACAGATCAATCATTCTGAGCCTCCTCTGATTCTCTGCCTGAGACCATGAAAATGAAAGGAGTTGTTCTAGCTGTTAACCAAACAAATTCAGAAATGCACAAGTTTTATCTCTGCTCTCAGTTTTTTCTATTGCACATGAACTTTAGAGGTAGAAAAAGAAAACAAACTGAAATACAGTTAGGCTTAACTTGCAGAAAAATCTCTGTACACTTTGCCAGAAATGCAGAGAAGTGACTTTGTGACATACCAGAACAGCCACCATTTCTCAGTGGTTATCTCAGCTGCTGCTTCTCATGCTCCTGAGTTAATCAGCAGAGACATGGTCAAGCACTGGACCGTGGTAGTTCTACTGAAGAAAGAGAAGGTAAGTGCTACACTAGAGAATGTTTTTCCTTTTCAGAAAATGCTGAAAGACGTTCAATAGTGCTACACCTTGAGAAGTGTCTTTTTGCTGTAGCAGAATGTAATTTCAGAACACCAGTTTTGTCACATACTTCCATGTGTTTAACTTGCTGCAGAATATCTGCAAAGACATGGATATCATAAACTACTTTTAAGTAGGGAGAGAAGAGTTTTCATTACAGTACCAAAAAATGGAGAGGAACAGGGAACATGGGGAAAAACAAGTGTTAATCCTTGCTAAAATAGCATCTTGATTTAAATGTGAAGACTATGCAAAATGTATTAAATCTTTTTATTACTGTGTCCTCATTCTTGGATATGATCCAGAACTGCTACATTTTACCTGAAAAATTGGAAAGCTGATTAAGTCAAAATGGATTTCCTGGAGGCCTTGACTGCAGCCTTGTAAACTGATCCATTACAGCCCTCAACATTGTTCTTATTTCAGATGGCTGCATCTGAAACATTGCAAAACCCACAGCATTTAGTTTTTTCAAACCAAATATATTAGATAACTGATTTTATGTTTTTAAGTGCAATATGAGACAGAAAAACATGGTGGATTTTTCCCCTCTTTAAAGCAAATCTTACTGTCAGATTTATTAATCATGTAATTTCATCCTGTCATATTTCCTTAACCTGTTATGTGACTCGTAGTAATGATTTTATTAATGTTATGGAGCCCATATGTGACTGAAATCCATGTTTGAAATTAATTTTTTTATGTCTGGAGTGTCCTAAACACTTTCTATGTGTCCTAAACACATTCCATTCATCAAATAATTGTTATTTTTGTTGGTTGAAGGAACTTGGTTTGTGAAATCGTCTAAAGGGCACAGGTCCTTTTAGTTCTGACTTTCTAGTGAAGACTCAACCATATCAGGAATAGGTTGCAAACCCCTTCCAGTATGAAGGACTTTGAGACATCTACATGAGAGGAGCTGGGGCACAGCTGTCATCTGTGCTCTTGTTAAAGCCAAGTCTGTATCTGATAGGAAATTAATACCCCTTACAATCTCAGCAGAGAGTGCTGTATCCTTAGTGAAGTTCACACCTGTGTGAAATTTTGCTGGGAGGAAGAATGTCATGGATTGCAAAGCAGGATGTAACCAAAAGTATGTATTCTATCACTATCTGTTGAAACTGAGTGGGGCAGTGTTCTTTATCTTTACCACACCCATCGTTCCACCAGGGAAGTATCTTCTGTTAACGAGCCATTGAGTCCCACTGCAGGACTGATAAAATTACATCATCCCATTGGGAGATGCTCCAGCCAGTGGGAGGAGCCAAGCCTTTCCTACCTAGATAAAATCTGAGATTTGGAACATCAGAGCAACCTTTTTCCACTGGATTCCAGAGAAAAACCAGGCCCTTCTACATCATCACTGGACCTTCAGAGGAAAACTGCACCCGTCTACAGGAGCACTGCTCCAACAGAACCACGTCTGTCATCCAGGAGGACTGCAGCCACCAATTAATGGGACTGCTACCAACACCCTGGCTGACGGGGTGTATTCTGACTCTATCAGCATTTTGGTGGTTTTGGTTTTGTTTTTGGGGTTTTGTTTTGGTTTGGTTTGGTTTGGTTTGATTTTGGTNTGGAAGGGAAGGGAAGGGAAGGGAAGGGAAGGGAAGGGAAGGGAAGGGAAGATCATAAGGCCAGCCTGTTCACTGCATTGTTGTGGAAGACATTTCTGGTTATAAGATCTGTTTGGCTCTTCTTCCAAGCTTTAAAGAAATGAGATATTTCTCAATTATATTTACTTTTACTATTTACTGCATTTTGGCCACAATAACCCCCTGCAACATTATAGACTGGGGATGGTGTGGCTGGACAGTGCCCAGGCAGAAAGGGACCTGGGGGTAGTGGTCAGCAGCTGACTGAACATGAGCCAGCAGTGTGCCCTGGTGGCCAAGAAGGCCAACAGCATCCTGGCCTGGATCAGGAATAGTGTGGCCAGCAGGAGCAGGGAGGTCATTCTTCCCCTGTACTCAGCACTGGTGAGGCCACACCTTGGGTGCTGTGTCCAGTTCTGTCCCCTCAGTTTAGGAAGGACATTGAGACACTTGAGCACATCCAGAGGAAGCAACGAGGCTGGTGAGGGGCTTGGAACACAAACCCTGTGAGGAACAGCTGAGGGAGCTGGGGTTGTTTAGCCTGGAGAAAAGGAGACTCAGAGGTGACCTTATCACTCTCTACAGCTTCCTGAAAGGTGGCTGTAGTCAGGTTGGGGTTGGTCTCTTTCACCAGGCAGCAACTGACAGAACCAGAGGACACAGTCTTAAGGTGCACCAAGGGAAATACAGGTTGAATATTAGGAAAAAGTATTTCACGGAAAGAATAATAAAATACTGGAATTGTCTGCCTGAGGAGGTGGTGGAGTCACCATCCCTGGATGTGTTTAAAAAAAGTTTGGATGTGGCACTTGGTGCCATGGTTTAGTTGGGGTGTTAGGGCACAGGTTGGACTCGATGATCTGGAAGGTCTCTTCCAACCTAGTCATTCTGTGATACTGTGATTCTGTGACACTTAGGTTACCAACCTTCCCCAGAGAATGGAATTATCACAATAAACTCTACTTTAAAGAGACACTGCTTAAAGGACTAAACACTTAGTATGAGCACCCCATGGGGAGGTTTACATTTCCTTTTCCAGTGATAGTGTAGGTGACACTTCCAGGTGTAGATGACCTAGACTGGTGTTTAGCAAGTAACAGCACCCCGCATGGAGCATCCTTTGCAGGGCAAGCTAACTGCATTAACATTTACCTCAGTTGTGGACTAAGATTTACAGCTACCTCTAATCTTCTGTGCTAGTATCAGTACCCAATATAACGAATCTGTAAATAATCTGTCATTCTATTTTATCAGCTTCTAATTGATATATTGAGCATACCAAAAATTGAATTGCAAATTTAGGCCAGCCTGTATGGGAGGGATTGCATGCTGAGTATCTGAGATGTGTTTTTACAAAGGTGATAGACCATCCTTTGGAAGCTCTTACAGTTATTGTTTCTAGTCTGCCTGTTATTTTTACATAATACCCTGCATTCTTAATTCATTAATTTACAAACTTTCTGCTTACATTTTTCATTCCCATAAACCTGGTTGCTATTAAAAAGTATTTTTAATAGAAGTATTAGTTGATTTGTTTAGTTTTTGGGGGGTTTGGTTTTGTTTGTTTTTGTTGCTGTTGTTTGGTTCATTTTTTGTGTTTGGTTATGAGAGTTAAGTAGCTGCTAAACAAAATAGTCACTTCAGAGACATGCAAGTGGTCATGATTTAGGAATGGTATTCTCCAAATAAGTGCTCCCACTAAATCCATGCTACCACTTGCTCCACCTAATTTTTCCCTCCCTTTCTCCTTCAGTGGGTGGGAGACTAGGGGGACAAAAAATAAAGATCATGTGCTGAGATAAGAACAATTTCCTAGCAACTGCAATGAGATGCAAAAAACAAACAGTAACCACAACAATATTAGTAACAAATAGTATAAGAAAAGGAATTATTCACACAGGAACAACCCCCTGATAATAGACAATATCAGATGTCTCCCTCTGCCACATTTTCTTGAAGAAACACCTTCTGCCTGGAAGAGAGAATCTCTTCCTCCTGCCCCCAGCAATAACATCAGGTGGATCTCAGCCACGTGCCCTCCTGGCTACTGCAAAAATTAACCCTGTCTTGTTTGGAGCCAGGACAGAATAAAATTATTTTCTCAGATGTGCTGTTTCTAAGACCTTTATAAGGACAAATTACCATTAAAGACTAGAAAAACATCTGGCTTTAGGAGGGTTGTGTATTGCTGGAAGACTTCCATTAGTTCTGTGCACTGAATTTGTTCTATAGCTAAATATCCAATCCACTTTGTGCCATCAGGCTAGGCAAAGTTCATCAGCAATTAATTGATATGAACAATTCTATAGAAAATTTTTTAAAATACTGCAGATTATAATGATTTATAACAAATTATGATAGCATCTTCCTACCTGTTTTGGTGCCAGTGATAAAAGTATGCCACACACATTTTTTGTTTGACTAGGACTGCTAGAATGAAGGAAAAATATCTCTCATGAGAGGCATGGGTAATTGCAGCTCATAAAATCCTCTGTTAAATGGGCTATATATCACAAGTATAGGCAGGCAATCTCCTTTTAGCTCATCTCTCTCTCCCCTGTTACCTTCCTCTTCCCATCCCTCTGCAAGGTATAAACATTTGGGCTTTGCGTGTGCTTCAAGTTAAATCCCAGGATTAATATATATTTAAATTCCTAACAATAGATCAGTATGTTTGTCAAGATTGATCACTATGGTTCATATGAGTTCATCTTTGAAGGTAAGAAGTCATCAGCATGTATGTGACTTTAATACTGGTGATTAAACACCATCCTCCCTCCTGAGTTTCATGGCTGAGGTGTCATCCTTGGTATGGTATTTTTGAGTTCTGTTAAGTTTACATAAAAGGAAATAAGATATATGCTCCCTTCAAATGTATGGCTAAACATTTGAATTAATGTCATTTGGCTTGATAACCAAAAATATTCAACTACTCTTGCCAAATTAATATTATTTTAATAGTTGAGGTTTGTACCCATAGAAAAAGCAAAAATTTGTTGTTCTTACTTGTTTTGCTCAGTAACTTTTGTCCTTAAATGTAAAATATCTGAAGAAATGTCTGATAAAATTTTATATAATCCATTCAAAACCAAAAAGTCCAAGAATTCCAAGTTCCCATGGTTGTTTGCATTTATTAATTAGACAGTCCTTGTCTTTGATAACAGACTCTGACCTAAAAGATACTCAGGGAAAGCACATGCTACTTCAAATGTGAAGAGGGAAAATGTGCATTCTATCATTTAAATGAAAAAGAATCTGAGATTTATTTTCAAAAGGTAAAATTTATCACCTTAGCAAGGATTTTTATGGGGAAACACCACCTAGTTCTTTGCTTTACAGAGAATCTTATCCTCATATTTCTCAGTTTACCGCCCAGCATGCTGGCACAGTTATCACTAGTGATTTTAACAAAAATCCCTTTTGACGTTGAAGATTAAAGCTAATTCACTGGGATTCCCGAAATGCAAAGCCAGCCCATTGCATGGACCACTTTTACCATGTACATTCAGGACAAATAACTAAACTCTTGTTAGCTAGGAGAGCTTCTATGACATAAAGTAGCTGACATTAATCATGTTATCTCAAGGGAAAGATAGGGAAAAGGTATCAGTGACCATGAGCAAAACGTGCATATGATCAGTGATCATGTGATTGCTGCAGAGTGGCCCGATGGCAATTCAGACCTCACTGAATCCCCTCTGGTGTCAGGAGCCACCTTCAGTGCTCAGAGCACCTTGCACCAGGAGTGCAGATCTGTCCGTGTATTCAAAATGCTTGCAGTAAGAATCATCACCACTGCAAAGCCTTACCCCTTTCTAAAGTCTAATGCAGAGCTGAGAGGTCTTCAATTATTGTTCACTAATGATAGGATGATGCTCCCCCTGCCCCATACTTGCAGGGTTTTTTTGGAAATGCATGCAAACTAGTTGAGTTATTCAACTTCTTTAGTTGTCTGATTGCACACCTGATTACAGACATAAACAATCAGCAGACATGAGCTTTGCAGATGGAATTAATCACAAAACACAAACAAGAAAGTGTTATTGTGATAAGTTAAAAACTTACAAGCCAGAGTGCTTACAGCATTTGAAATATTGGAAAAGTGATGCATTTCAGCCTTTTAAAGGAAATTTGCTTTAATATTATTATATTATATTTTAGGTATTAAGTATTTAAGTATATTTTGTAATTATTTTTATAAGACCTCTGGTGCCAAGAATATTATAACTGTAACTCCACAACTTAATAAACATTGAAAAGAAGATGTAAGAAGTACCATAATGCAGTATTTTGCTTATTTAATTTTAAAATTATGGCTGTACATCTTGCAAATAAAAATTTCTGTTTAGAATCTAAAAATTAAGAGAAAATAAAGTAAAACAAACCTGTAATATCAAAGTAATGGATCCTAAATAGAATACGCATAAAGCCTTAGCTGTCCATTCTATCTATGAAGAAATCACTCTTTTATCCCTTTTTCTCTTTTCCCCCTCATTCTCTTTTATCCCTTCAAATATGGAGCTCAATAACTCAGGATTGCCAAGTGTACTCCCTCTCACCAGCACAGGAGGAAGTTAGCATCTCAGAATTATAAACAAATATTACAGACTGAGAAAAAAATATCATTTTTCTTACATTAAGCCAGGGTGAGTGGAAGCAATGTTTTTGAGCTATCTTTCCACAATGTGGATGGGAGCAAAGGATACATCAGGTAGCCTAAGGAGCAGGGGTAGGAGTAGGGTTAAGATATCCATCAAGTAGATTTTTTTGGATCGTTGATTCTGCTTCTTTTTCACTTTTATTCTAGTGTAAATGTGACCAATCACCGTGTAAAAGTAAAGACGTTATAAAATGTAATTGCAACCCTTCAGCTGCTTAGTGAAATTAATATCTCTGTGCCTTTTCCTGCTATGTGTTTTCTGTGGGTTAATGTGACTGCAGAGTATCAGGAGGCCTCCTGGAAATTCTCTCATCCATGCCCATCATGGCAAAGCTGTTTCAACACACTGTTCTAAGTCATGGACCCAAAGCTTCCAGAGTAGCAAGTAAGCAAGGAAAATATGTGGTTAGTTTTCTGTTTGGGGCTTGGCTTCTTTGTGTTTGAAGGTGAAATAAAATAAAATATAATGAATCCAGTGGACAAAGTAAAATGTTTCCTTCAGTATTTCTGTTCTCTTTTGGGAAGTATCCAGATAATATAGTCCCTTCATAGTTCACAATAAAAAAAAATTCCACTACAAAAGTTACTCTCAAGGATGTTAAACTCTCCCTCTCACTTGTACCATCAGCATGTCTATGTAATTTGCACCAAAGAATTATAACAGAAGTGTCAGAGGAGTTCTCTACACCGTCAAGGTTGATTTTCAAAAGTATTGAAACATAGAGGATGTTCAGGAAACATCTGGAACAAAAATTAATGTTGTGCCAATATAGAAAAAAGACAAAATAGAATAACTTATTTAGAATAAGCTTGTCATAATAAAATCAGACTTAGAAAAAAATTAAATTGCTGGTATGGGACTGGGGCTAAAATTAGAGGGAACTGATAAGTTATATTTGCACCTTAACAGAAGCTATAGCAGCACATGAATTATAGGGTAAAATACAGTTGCTGCTCCCTGGAGGGAATGCAGTTGGCATACTCAAAAACTATTCCATGATAATTCCTCACACCCACAATCTGCATCCATAGCACCTGCTAAGGGGGATGGATCAGAGAGGGGAGCAGTGTGGAGACACCATGGCCCAGCTCTGTTGAAATCCTTGCAGGGAGGGGAACTCACTGGTACCTTGCAGCTGAGAAATGGCCCAGCACCTGTCAGCCAGGGCAGACAGGGAGATGTCCTGCTGCTGAGCCTGCAGCTGTGGTGAAATCACTCTCCTCCAATGAGCTTGGTTCACTGTAACCTAATTGTAATAACAATTGCACACCTCTATCCCAAAGTTACCCCCATCCAGGATATGACCACCCCTCACTGGGCATGTGCTCTGTACTTTATTAACTGTATCTTTGAGAGAAAAGTGAGAGAATTTTGCACCAATGAGTAACAAAAGTGACTAGAGCCACTTAAGCACCACCTAAATATCAGGAGTCATTCATTATTGTTCAGTAAGCTTCCTATCACACAGGTAATGCAGACAGACACATAGAGCCCTCACACAAACATAGGCAGTGCCAAGGGACTCATCCTGCCTGTCCCACCCTGCCTGAGCAGGGTGAGGGTTGCCTACTGAGAATATAGAAATACATGTCAGCGTTGAGGCTTTTTTCCACAGCTGTCCTTAGACAGCCAGGCTGCCCACAAGAGCTTTTATCACCCACCTGGACACTCCTCTCAGTCTGGACATGTTCATTTTAGACTTGTTGATTTTCGAGCCAGAACTAGAACAACACCATTGTAGCAGTCTACAGCTTCCCCAAGAGGGGAAGCAGAAGAGCAGCACTGGTCTCTTCTCTCTGGTGACCAGTGGGAGGATCATGTCCCCATTTCCAGCAGATGAATCCTTGGTCCCCAGGCTGGAAGGCACTTGCCATGTTAGCTTTCCTAATGTACACAAAGGCACCCGTACTTGAGGCACTCTCTTGTACACCAGTCTTGTGCACCTGTTTAGAGGGATGTCAAGTAAAAGCAGAGAGTAGGCTCTAGATTGGGTTCTGGTGCCACCTCTGTGATAAAGGAAATTTCCAGAAGCTCCTCAATTTAGCACAGTTTTTGTAATCTAGAAGTATTAAATTTCAAGCTAGATAAATTCAAATGAGAAAGTGTGAACGTTCGAAATGGAATGTTGCTGCTAGGACAACCTGTCAATTGATATAGTGGATTCATTATTTCTCAAAATGTTGAAATCAAAACTAGAAAGTTTTTTGGGTTGAGCTTTTTTTTTTTTTGGTTGGTTTTTTTTTTTTTTTTGGTTTTTTTTTTTTTTTTTTTTTTTTTNTTTTTGTATGGTGGTTGTTTTTAATTAATGCTTAATTCATGTAAGACTTAATTCAGGGTAATATTTAATTGTCTGTCAAAAAGTAGTTCGGATGTGAAGACCATAGTAATTTTGCATTCCCTTATACTTTGCGAAGACAAGTTTTAGGAGCTGTTAGGTCCTAGCTGAAAAATTGCTTCCAATCTTTCATGCCATTGAAACATTGAGTTGCAGTATCCTTTTACATTGTGTCCAGGTCTGCTAAGTGAAGGGTTTTCTTCTAACACAAAACAGCCAGGCATAACATTTCCTGCATTTTTAGTACCAGATGTATAAATCTCAAAAGCAATTCATCATTTTTTAGAAACCATAAAATAGCTATCAGGACAATCATCATTCTTTAAGGACTTTAGGGACACATGGCTGTATTGTGAAATTTTCACTGCAAAATACAACCTCACGTTTCCAAATTTGCTTCAGCTTTAAATCTCCTAAGGTATAATATGTCAAACATACTCTCTTGGGAAATGCTTTAAAAATAAATTTTCATAATTTTGGGGTTTGTGGGGTTTCTTTGTCTAAATAGGAATTTCAGACACACCCTTTCTCACAAGAATTCTGAGAACTGTGATGGCAATGTAGCCATCAACTTTGCCTTCCTAGGAAAAACAAACCATTATTTTCTCAGTTCAGAGAAAGAAATAAAAATGTAAATGAAAGGGTTGCCCCCATAGTGATCTCATGCAAACACTAATATAAAAGCACTATGAAAATATTAATCCTTTTGCTGTTGCTTTTAATAGGATACTAAAAAAAACTGAAAAGTGTGACCAGAGGGAGGGGAGGCAAAGGCTCCAGGGATAATTTTCATATTTTGCTTAAAAGCAAAAATCTCCCAAACCCCTTACTTTTTTTTCTATTACAGTAGGTATAATTAAAAAACACATTAGAAGGTCATATAATAGTTGTCGAGAAGAGGAAAATATTTTGTCTAGCTCATCCATAATGATATTTAAAATCTTAATGAATGTGGACTCCTGTTTCTCAATATTATCAAATTCACAGTATTGTATTC
Source organism: Rhabdornis inornatus (assembly GCA_013397075.1). Taxonomy (NCBI): domain Eukaryota; kingdom Metazoa; phylum Chordata; class Aves; order Passeriformes; family Rhabdornithidae; genus Rhabdornis; species Rhabdornis inornatus. The sequence continues at coordinate 1,381,422 of VWZS01004219.1, forward strand.
AAATTAGTCAGGTTAATATAGTATTAAATAAAAATTCATAAACTAAATAAATAATTCATAGTTCAGCATAAATACTACACAGGTGCTCAGGGGGAAAAAAGAGATTTTTTTATCTTTAGAAGAAGGAGCAGGCTACTTAAAAGGACTACAAGGATATCGAGAGGTTATGCGGGGAAAAAAATTAAAAGGGCCTAAGCTTAACTAGAACTTAATCTCACTATTGACATAAAAGGCAATTAAAAAAACATTTCTATCAATTCATCAGAAAAAATAGAAGGAGGGCTAAGGAAAGTCTCCCTCTTTTATTGGGTGTACGGGAAAATATAGTGAAAAAGAATGAGTAAAAGGCTTGAGTTAAATAATGCATTCTTTACCTCAGTCTTTAACAGTAAGACCAATTGTTCTTGAGTTACCCTGTCCTTGAGCTGGAATGAGATGGATGAGGACCAGAGTGAAACCCCCATAATCCAAGGAGTCTACAGGACTGGATGGGATCCATCCACCCTGAGGTACTGAGGAAGCTGGTGTAAGTGCCACTGGGCCATTTTCCATCATTTACCAGGAGTTTTGTTTGACCAGAGAGGTCTCCATTGACTGGATGTTAAAAACTGTGACACCAACCTCCAGTAAGGGTTGAAAGGCGGATCCTGGGAACTAAAGGCCTAACCTTGGTGCCTGGGAAGTCATGGAGGAGATCATCTTGAGTGTCATCACATGGCATGTACAGGACAACCAGGGAATCAGGCCCGGTCAGCATGGGTTTAAAACAGGCAGGTCCTGTTTGACCAACATGGTCTACTTCCACAACAGGGTGATGTGCTTGATAGATGAGGGGAAGGCTGTAGATGTCATCTACACAGACTTTGTAAAGCATTTGACGCTGTTTCCCACATCATTCCACTGGAGAAGCTGGCAGCCCAGGGCTTAGACAGGCATTCACTTTGCTGGGTAAAAAAGCAAAGTTTTGGGGCCAGTCCTGTCTAACATCTTTATCAATGATCTGAACAAGGGAGTCGAGTGAACCCTCAGTCAGTTTGAAGATAACACTCAGTCGGGCAGGATGTTTGTTGATCTGCTGAAGGGTAGGAAGGCTCTGTGGAGGGATCTGCATGAGTCAATGGGCTGAGGCCAATTGCATGAGGTTCAACAAGGCCAAGAGCCAGGTCCTTCACTGAGACACAACAACCTGTGCAGCTCTACAGGCTGGGGAAGAGTGGCTGGAAAGATGCTCAGTGGAAAAGGACCTGGGGGTGCTCTTTGGCAGTGGCTGAACAGGAGCCAGTGTGTGCCCAGCTGGACAAGAAGGCCAAAGGCAGGCTGGCCTGTGTCAGAAATAATGTGGTAGGCAGGACCAGGGCAGGAGTTGTCCCCTTGTACTCAGTACTACTGAGGCCATCCCTCACTACATGAACACATTGACGCACCTGCAGAAAAGTGCAGTGGAGGTGGGGAAGGGTCTGGAGCACAAATCTTAATAGGAGCAGCTGAGAAAGCTGGGGTTTTTTAGCCTGGAGAAAAGAAGGCTGAGGGGAGACCTTATTGCTTGCTCCCTGCAACTACATAATAGAAGGGCATATTGAAGTAGGGGTCAATCTCTTGTCCTAGGTAATGAGTGATAACACAAGAGAAACAACCTCAATTAGAGCCAGAGGAGCTTTAGATTGTATATTGGGAAAAATTTCTTCACTGAAAGGGTTGTCAAGCCCTGGAACAGGCTGCCCAGGGCAGTGGTGGAAATGCCACCCCTGGAGGTATTTCAAAGACATGTGGGACTTAGGGACATGACTTAGTGGTGGACTTGGCATTTCTGAGCTTACTCAATGATCTCAAGGGTCTTTTCCAGCCTCAGTAGAGCTATGTGTATATGCATGCATTATATACATGCATGCTTCCATAATATACCTATTTTTGCATATATATGCATCTCCGTATTTATTAAAGAGGGAAAAAGGAATTATTTGACTTTCAAAAGTAAACATTTCATTCCAGATGATTTGGAGTGCTAAAGACATAGACTTTAAAGAATGGAACAAACACAGAGAGAAAAACAGATTGTCTAGCTGAATAGCTCTAGACTGCTAGACCAAAATGACCTTTTGATATAAAAGTTGCCTCCCTCTCCACCTCCCCCAGACTGAAAGATTTTAAGAGAATAGCCTCTAGTAACCTCTTTGTGCTCCAGTGACATTTCTCTTTTATTCTATCATGCATATATTATGTCCTTCAGTGCGTACCTGCCTCACGTATTTTAATCTAATAGCGTAGCATGGATTTCCATAGAAAATGTCATCTTCCTCCAAAGGGTTATGGACCCAAAAGCATCCAGTGGAGGGATCTTTCTCCACATTTTGATGAAATAAAATGTATTGGTTTTACTCTCACCAGTAGAAACATAGAATATAACTTTCTCTGGTGGATCTTCTAAGATCTACAATTATTCGTTGTTATGAATAATTATTTATTATTATGCTTAAATTTGCAGCTTGAATTCATGGTCCAGACCAGTTACAGGATCCTTATTGCTGGCAGCTCGCTGAGCTGAGAGATCGGAGATCTAAATCTGTGTGTTGGGAATCATGTGACAGTTTGCACAGGTGTGAGGACCCAGGCTGTACTTTTGCTCTGTAGGAGCTTTATCACCTCACTGGTCTGAGATTATTTTATTTACTGTGTTATACTAAAAAAGACCACAGACTATTGTCAAATATCTCTGTTTAGAGGCTTTGAGTACTCATAATCACACTGTTTATTTGGCATTCAATCTCTGTACATTTGCCTCTTGTTTGTTATTTCTTTTGCCTACAGGCATTACTTTGCTTATTCTTTTGGCGCATTCTAGAGGCACCATCACTAAATTCACTCTTCCTGGTGACAGATACCCCAGATCTGCCCAAATCTTCGGTTAAATTTCTACTTGCCAGACAATGCTTCAGTGATTAAAATAATTGTATCTGCTCCTGTTATTACATTTCCTGGGTAAACACACCCTCATTTAGTGCAATGCTGTTCATTTTTAAAAGTGAAGAAAGAGGGAGAAAAAGTCAGTGTTATTGATGATTCATATAACAGAAATAATACAGATTCAGAATCAAGTATACTTTATTTTAATTATCTGAACTTGAGTTTATAGTATCATGCCCATGAAGCATTTAATTCTGCAGTGTTTCCTTAGAAAAGAGGCTATATTGCCAAATTTGGTTGAAGATGTAGACACTGGAAAACAGGATAAAACAACCCTCTATGAAACCGTTTTAATAACACAAAAAAAGATAACCAAGGTTTGCAATTTTTGTAGGATAAAAGTTTACTTTTAGAATTTATAGCAAAAAAATAAGATATGAAAACTTTTTAAAGTAATTTGACTGGAAAGTTAAAATAAATTGGTTTTTGGTATGCCGAAGTTTAGAGAAATTAAATCCAAAAGTAATTATAATAGTATGTTGTAGTTGAAAAAGATCTGGGAAAATATGTTCTTCGATGCATGAAAGGGATAACTTCTGTTGGTTGTTCTTGCTGACAGAATGTCTTTTTAGTAAAACAGATGGGGTTCTGTGCTTTTGTAAACACACTAGTTACCTTCAGTGATAGTCCATAATTTTCGTGGTCCTTTTTTCCTTCGTCACATATCTGGACCTAAAGTCAGGCATTTGATAAATGTTCAGCTCTATAGACTTGCCCATAATACTGTGTATCCTTACCTTGGTGCATTTTATGCATTTGTGAAGACATTAGTTAATGATTCAGCTTGAGAAGACAAGAATACTTCTCAATATATAGTAATTTCTTTTTGACCTGAAAATTAACATAACTTGATTTATTTAATAGCATGCCTGCTAAAGGCTTTGTACCTGTAAGTTTCCAGGCATTACTTAAGCTTTTTTTGTTGGATGAGGAGTTTAAAATTCACTTACTCTGCGTTTAGAACATACCATTCCTAATGGAGGTGTTCTAAAGCTAAGCTTTTGAAAGTATCACTCTTCCATAAAGATAGATGCTCATCCTGTTGCTTCTTAAAGAAAGCAAATAATTTCTATTCTTCTCCTTAATTAGCAGGAACAATTATTTGAGAAGGCAGTGTAGGTCTAAATTATCATACATCCACTGATGTAGTCCTTTTAACTCAACTGCTCTGTCTTGGCCTACATTAGCTGTGTGTGACATCTGCAACCTATTCGTCAAGTGTTTAGCAGTAGCATTTAACTAAGCTGACAAAAATCCCCATATGTATTAGATTTTTTAAGCAATTAGAAGAATTGAAGGAAATGAGCCAACACATTTTCAAAGTTGACGGCCACATTCTCTTCGTGTGTCTTGGTATTTGGGCTCATTTTACTCTGCAAAATATGCACAAAACCCACATTCCATTGCTAGGAATGAGACAAAGCACTCTGAGGTTTGATACAATCTGAGAATGCCATACAGGATGTACAAACTTTTAATTTAAACAGTGCACACTTAGGGAGTTGGGGTACACTTATAAATTAGGCTTATAAAGTATTCATCAGATTCCCTTTGTGCATTGAACTGCTGCATATGCATTATACATTTGCTTTGCCTTCTACATCTCTCTCTTGATCTTTCTGCATGCAATTCATGCAAACTTAGTCTCAAGTTCAGTTATAATCACTGGACAAATCTGTATATTATAAGAAGTCTACAAGCTGTATTTCCCTACACTTCTGTTATTTCAGTGCATTTCTGTGACTCTAAGGTCCAAAAATACAATTGTTTACAAACTTCCTACATCTACTATGGAACTGTTGTATTTTACACAGATTGAGCATAATGCTCTCAAGAGTACTTCACAAAGATCTGTGTGAAGTAAAATGATTAAAAGATTACAAATCATTCAGATTTAAAATAATTATAGTTCTGGACTTTTGACCATAAAGTTACAAATGTAAAGTACAGACAGAAGTGCATGTGCAGTTTCTGACGTGTTTTTTCGTTTCCCTGCTCATCTCCTCCTCTTCTTTTCAGTTCCTCCCTGGAAAGTGATTGGCAGATTTTACAACATAGGAAAAACAATCCTGAAGATTGTTCTTTTCTTGTGTTTCAGAGACCTTCTTTCTTCGACAGAGAATTTAAGGAATCAAGGTAATTGCTTCTACTCAAGAGATTCTAATCCAATTTAAGAAGAAAAATTGAGCGAAGTGTGGGAGTTGAAAGTGGAACAAAAAAGGTTATCTTACATATTGTGGCCATGACTGAAATTTAAAAAAAAGAGTAAGTTATGCTTACGGTGGTTATGCTGATGTAATTATACAAAGAAACCTACTTTCTAAATCTTCTCAATAGCTCCAGTTTAATGTGAGGTTTTATCCATAAATCTATCTTTTAGAAAAGGTGAAATTGCTGATTAAAATGGATACATTTACTTAAAAAATTTATCCAATATATTCCAATAAATGTTCTTTTGGAATTGCTACTTCCCTGTATGTATGACACATGTATGCATCACATGTGTGAGCGTGTGTCAAGGAAGCAAAAGGCTTGCTGTCCTAATTTTAAGAGATAATGTAATTACTGTAACTGATGGCCATCATGAATACATCTCAGCTTAAAGGAAATACAGAGATGTAACTGAATGAAATATTACTTGCCTACAAAGGAAATGCACAATGGTATCAAAAACTTCACTTTTATAACAAAAACCATGAAAGATAAGCTCTCAATGGAGACATAAAACACACTGTCTATAAAATAATGTATGGCCACGCACTCAATATTGACATCACAGTATGAGAAACAGGGGAAAAATATATAAGAATAAATAAGTATGTGTTCTACTAAACAGTAAGGAACCCAACAGTTTTGCATTAGTCTGCAGGTCATAAGTGTGAATCCAGTAGAGATTATCTCCATTGGGATTTAAAAGAAAACAAACCAAAACCAAACTCATCTGTAAATAAGTCAAAAGTAACTGTTGTTCACTGTACACCTGTGATAAGAGCTCTATTATATGAAATAAATTGCATGCTACCAAGACAGTCTCTTCCTGCTCTGAAGACATAAGGGACATTTCAGTTCTGCCTGCATGCTTGTATGGATGAGAGAAGGAGGTAGGGCATGACTCATTCTAACAGACAAAACCTATTCCCAGAATAAATGTTCAGACCCTAAAAATAACAAGACAAACAAAATGTGCAAAAGAGAAAAAGGAGAAAACATCTTACATAAATAAAGGAGTAGAAAAAGAGATAGCCGTATGAGATATCAGTTAAGTACAAAATAATGCATTGGTATGCGAGCAAGGAAAAGCAATCATTCAGAGCTTAATGTCTTATGCCATTAATATCATGCATGCGTAAGTTGTCTCTTACAATATTGCTTCTAAAAATATCACATTTTTGTCTTCCACAATTTGCAAAAAGAAGTGCACTTCACAACCATTAGCCACATCTCATTTCTGTGATAGATTCTCAGTTGATGTCACCCACTGTGATTTCATCCACGGCAGTGGAGCTGTTTTATATTAATTAAAGATTTTAATATTTTCGTTAGATATTCTATGGAATGTAGAATTTTGTGCAAGTAGAAAGTTATGGAAGAAGAATGTTCTTTGTATTCAAATCCAAATAGCTTTCAAAACTAAATACTCTCCCACAATTGGAATATCCAAAATAAAATTTATGGTTGTATGACTACTCACGGAAAAGGTCCTCCCTCATTTCATTCTCTGGTACAACCCCCTTCAGGAAACATATTGCAATATCTGTTTTTCATCCAACAGCAGTCCTCAGTTCCTAGACAGGCCAGAAAGACCTGTGGGGAAAAATTTCATCTATCACAAACATAATACACTGTTTATTTATCATAAATAGTTGATACATTTAGAAGACCCCAGATCCTCTAGGGACTGTAGCAAATCTAAAAGCTGTTCCTAAATGATAAAGTAAATGGTTGAGTTTTGGAGCTGCCAAGCTACTAGGTAATAAAAAACAATACAAAACCTACAAAAAAACAGTCAGACAACAGTTTGTTATATATACTTGCCTACTCAACATCATGGCCAAGTGTAATGCATTAGATGTCAGTGCAAATTGGCATAATGATGCCAAATCAGTACATACAAAGTCTGGTTGGTTACTGTTAGAGGGTTTTGTGCAAGGACTAATGTCTTGAAGTCACTGAAAAATATTTTATTTTTTTTTTTAGATTAAGATTACTCAGCATCTTTATCTGTTGCTTGTTCTTCAGCAGTGCTTCAAGACATTTGAAAATGGCTATGATTGTAAGAAAGAACGGAAGATGCAGATAAAGACAATAAAATGGAGATAGATAGAAACAATATACTCACAGATCAAAGCTTATACTTTTTTTCCTGCATTGATAGTGATTCTGCTCTAGTTTTTGGAGGAACTAGCATTTAGCAGCCCATTGGAAGATGGCCAAGAAATATTTCAGTTTGATTTATTGTTTTAGATGCAATGCCTTGGAATAGAAATCTGATTTGGCTCTCAGATTAAGAAAGCAGTACTGAGTGAAAATGTTAATTAGGCTCCTTGTGGCCACTTAACATAGCAGTCTTCTGTTTCAAAGAGCAGTTCTTTCTGTGCCACAAGGAGCTGCATCAGCTCACAGTGGTACCTTTCCTTGGAGATTTCCAGAAGCAAAACTGTATTAGAAGATGGCAAAAAATATGCTACTCTCCTAATATTAATTTTACATGTAAGTAGTTGTTTCATTCGCCACAGGAATGTTATATAATTGTATTTTGATGGTGGTGTGTTTTTTGTCATTATTGAGTAGAAAAAGTCAACATTATGAAGAATTCAGAGGGGCTATGGCAGACTTAAAGGACTTTTTCAAGTGTAAAATGGAACTCCTTGGAACAGATTCAAATGGTAGCATAATTATTGCACATAATATATGTAATGCACAATCTCCTTATCCAGATGCATAACTTTCTTTTCTCATGAAAAACAAATAAGTATCTCCCTATGCTTTCATCTAGTTTACAGTCAATTTTGGGAGCAATGTTATGTTCATTTTATGGTGACTATACTGTGCCTTTCTGGCATGTAATTCATGCATTGAGCTGGCCTGGGTTGTTTGTAACATGCTATGAATGTGGAAAATGACTGATTGGACAGATTTCAGAATGCACTAAGGGAAGTGGGATATGAATGCAATATCACATTTGTAAAAAAATGCCACAAAGAGTCAAACAGTAAACACTTGTTAAGTAACATAAAGGACCACCCTGAGATTCAGTTATTGATATAGAATTCCAAAGAAATGGACCCAGCTTCAGGTTCTACTGTGAACCTCCTTTTCTTCTGGTCTGAGTACTGAAAATTTGTGACTTCTGAGTTCTGTGACGCCAGAAATATGTATTGGTAGAGGGACAAGGACATATCCCTGTTTCTTCAACAGTAAATATGGAAATCTGATCCAAAAGTAAGAAGTGATCAATCCCAGATCACCAAAGACGGGAAAAGTTGAAGGAAAATTAGATTTTTGGCTCATTTCCTTAGTGACTATAACTGTACTAATGCAAGAAAACCTGATGAGATCCTGTTCTGTGGCCCTGGCACAGCAGAGTTCGTGTGTGTGACTAAATCCTCGTGCTTCCTTGGATTTTACTGTTTGCAGACTGGGAAGCATCTCTGGCTTGTGCTGTCTTTTGAACAGGAGCCAGGCAGAGGTTATTTAACACAAGCTGCAGCCATGCCTGAAAACAAGCTGACCTCTGCATGAGATGCTCTCATGTCTGTACTTCAGACTGTGCTTCTGCCAGATATAATTTCCTAGGATGGATGAAACTAACAATGAACTGCAGTGACAGTAAGGTTTACCAGTATGATGAGGAACTGTACTTCTCTAGAAAGAACAAAATGTAGGAACAGCAGGAAGGATTTTTTTTTTAGACTTTTCTGTCTCAGCTCTTCACATCAGAGCAGATGTTGGCGTGCTGGGCAGACTGCAGCTCAGTACTGCCTACACCAGCTGTTGCATCCTCTCAGTGGACCCTGCCTTTGGGCCACGGAACGGACTAGTTGACATCCAGATATCTTTATTAACATGTTTTCTACAAATCTAAATAAACTACTGCTCCTGCCTAGAACAGCTTGAGTGGATCTTGAGATATGTCTTAGTTCTCTGCATAGTTGCATATGGTTTAACAGGACATAGAAACACAATTGCAACAAGGATCATGTTCTTGCTCTTTGGAGCATCCTCGCATTCAGTTTTCTATTGCCACTGCTTTTTAGTCCAGCATACTGAATCCACCACACTACCAGATTAAAAGCAGATTACATGGCTGAGCTGAGTGAAAACTTGCTTTTCAGATTCAACTGTTCAGGGACTGGCTTTCTGATCAAAGTTCCCTTCCTCCCTCACATTCCCTGAGGAAGTTTGGATGAAAAGTTATTGAGAGATGATCAGTTTGCTGCCACTTTCTCAGCTTGGCTTTTCTGACCAAAACAACCAATTCTGATTGCAAACAGAATTGCAATGCCAGGGTTAGGGTTGCCTGTGTCTCCAGCTTAATAAACAGAGCAAAGAAACCCTGGCACAATGCACAGCACAGAATGGGAGCCGAGTCACTGCTAGCTACTGTCTCCAGTGAGGGAAAATACATTGAAGATTTCCAGGTCTGTGCATTTTTCCACTGGCTTTCTTCCAGATGATGGAATACCAAGGATGATGCATGCAAAATCTCAATAACTTTGTGATAAAAATGTGTTTTTTTATGATATTACTTTCCAATGGATATACTCTATATACTATATTCCAATGCATAGTCTGCCAGCTTTTTATGGGTGATGCTTGTTTCAGATGGCATCTGTTGTATCTGTTTATCAATGCCTTGCATTTATTTTAAACTTATATTTTTTAAAATTGTCTCTATAGAATAAGTGCTGTAGTCCAAGAAAGTTGATGTGGAAACAATGGAAGTAAAACCAAGTTCAAAATATAAAAGTGCCCCTTTTTAATGCTCCAGACAGTAAGACTGATGTTCATATGAAGTCCTAGATATGTCTCTTGAGTCTTCTTTTAAAATAGTACCCATATCCTCATAGCATATATATATGTACTTTTGAAAAAACAAATATGAAGATTCCAGAGAAAAAAAATCTATTTTATTATTTCATTGCTTTGAAATAATTTCTTTAAAGTACCAAAAGAGAAAGAAAAAAAAACAACTCAACAAGCAACAGACCAATAACACCTCCACAAGGGAATTAAATTGTACAGTTCTTTGAATATATGAGCAATGAAAAAAGTCTTCAGTGTTTCACCTGATCTATGACTGACACATTTTAATGTCCTCTTTCAGATAAGAAAATTATTTGGAACTTTGCCATACTACCAGCATTTATAAGATACAAGTGAGACTGCTATATATGACGTAAACAAAGAAGATTATGGTCTCTAAGTATATCCATTTACTTGTTTCTTTTGCCACCTTCCAAGCTCTAAATTCCACTGTTGACAAAGTGACTGAAATATTGAAAATAAGTATTTTCACATGCATGCAAAATATGACTTAGCTACAGTAGCAGGAGGACTCAGAGCAGTATACCAGTATATTTTACAGGCACAAAACTGAAACTTACAAACCTAAGATTTTAGAAGTTTATAATTAGTTTTTGAATATGCCAGAATAAAATATATTCACAAATTGTTCACAATTTCAATTACTTACATGGAAAAAAAATGCTTGCAAATTGGCTTTTTTGTTGTTGCTTTTCATTGAGATTTTACTTCTGTGTTCAAATATGATTTAATATTTGCTACCTGAAATAAGAAAAGTGTGCCTACTGGAATATATTTTTTTTTCTTTAATTAGTCAAGTCAAAATGTGTAAGGTTTGTGCAATAAAGTAAACTTAAAAGCTGAATATTGAATTCTAAATCCATTGAAATTTTCTTCCATGTAGTCTCCTATTTTTTCTACAGAGGAGATGATTTTTTGATTGTCCTGGGAAAAAGAGATAATCAACAGTGGAAAAAAAATTGCCACAGCTATTTCCATACCCTGTGGACTTATTGTAAAACACAGAGGCATTAATCCAAAATTCTGTTATTTGAAATGCATAGAGATATTGATCAACACCATTTATTAATGATATCTGATCTTCATAATTTTTGTGTAATATCATAGATATGTATTGTGGCTTTACAGAGAACTCTCTGTGCTTGCTTTTGCTTTGGTTTTCAAAATATTTGTGTTAAGAAGCCCTTAAATGACAGATTATGAAATAGTTATGGAAAAAAATGTATAAGAGCAATTGGCATCAAATTTATCCTTTTGCTAACAAAGATATGGAGGAGGCTGTAATGGACTCCTGGAAAAAAATAGTTTCTTAGCTAGGGAAGAAGCTTCCTGACAAATCAGTGAAGAAGGAATGTGCATAACTAATACATACAGTATAAGTCCCTTGAATTAGTTTGCAGTGTTCAAGCATATCCTTGAATCTTGAATCTGCAGGTAAATTAGCATCAAATTATTACTCTACTTGTTTAAGACCTCATCTATGTTTTCAAATCATATGTGGTAATATGATTTTCCACATGGCTGCAGTCTTCTTTTAATTAACTTTGAATTTTGCTTGGATATTCTGTCTTTCCTCATGTGCCTAAAAACTTCAGAAGCCAGATGTGAATTACATTTTTAAGCAGTATCCCATACCATAAAGATTTCAAACCTCAAAGAGGTGATGGGAGAAAAGCCACTTCCTACTGGACTAAGCTTTCATGTTATTGAAAAATTTAACAGCACTTTCCACATGTGGCTTTGAGGGATGTAAGTCTGACATACAGAAATGCTTATTTTTATTTAATGAAAATGGCTGTTCTGGAGCAAATTGTTTTTGAGCAGTCATAGTATCTCAGCTTTGGTTATTTCAAAGTTTTTTAATACAACATCTTTGGTATAATTTTAAACAACTGTATAGTTTTCACTTTATATACATGTGAGAAAAAATAATTTTTATTTCCCTTCCTTCTGTCAGAAGATACTTCAATTTTTCTTGCTTGTCAATTACTATTGGAATGAAAAATAACAGACAAAATAAAATTTTCTCCATGCAAATGAACAGATGTTGTTCTTCAATGTATTGCGAAGTTTTGCATTTCTCATTGAAAAAGAAAATAATTGGGAAAATTGACTAAAACAAAAAGGAAATGTTGCCACAGACTTCTAAAACAGAACAAACCAGTGGAAAATCACATTAAAATTCCAGTAAGAGAATGCCTAGGGGAAGAGACCAATCCCAAGAAATGTTTGAGAAATCAGTCTTCACCCTGCAGGGCATCTGAGGAAGGCACAATGCTCAACTTGAGTGATTTACAAGCTCACTACGGGGAACAAACAGGGTAATGATCAAAGACAACTTAGTAATAATACTTAATTGAGGTGCAGACAGTTACTATTTTATCTGAATACAAGCAACAAGCTAAATGAGAATGAATGAAGATTCATCATTAAAAAGATACTTCCCCTTTCAGTATGACAATTTGAAAAAGAAGAACAACAAAACGTTGCAGTTGGCTCTTAAGATTTGCTTATTTTGTTTGGCTTTTTTTCTTGTTACCTTAGAGTACTTTTAAACAGGATTATCCCTTCCTGTTCCTTTTGCACTCCTGGGATATTTCCTAAAGACAGTCTTCTTTCCTACTCTCATGCTAATTAATACATAGCAGGGTACTATCTTGTGCAGAGTACATTAGTTCTACTAACATTTTGCTGCTTCTTTCAATAATTAGCATGAGATGATGAAAGGAGACATTTTTCACTAATGAATGCTCATACAGCAGTTTGAACATGTAAGGCCATATAGAAGGATGAAGCTCAAAATTTCCAGTTCTTTCCCTCAAGGTCTGAGTCCATGTTTGGTTGGCTTAATCTTTTCTCCTGAAAAAAATACTAAACTTTTTGTTTACATATTGAATTTCAGTGATGTTAAATGGTAAAAGATTGAGAATACAGGAGGGTTACAGTTTGTATTAATAGGAAAAACTTGTATGAAAAAACAACACTGGGATGGATTTATATGCAATTATTGAAATGCTAACTTCCATAAGCTTCATATTTAGCAATATTACCTGAGTATTTCTTTCTTTCATTACATTGACTACACTTCTGAATACTCATTCCTGAAGGAACTTAGCTAGAAATATGAGATGAATCTAACACAGTCAGTATGACATTCTCCTGGGACCTATTTCCTACTTAGATTTTGCGATTTTTAAATTGCTTTCCCTGAATTTATGATTATTTCTTTCAGCTTTTGCCTTCTCACAGTAATTCCAACTATCTTCTCATTCATCAGCCTATTTTTATGCAATTAATATTACCAATATGAGCTGTAGTATAGGTCCTTGGGAATAAGTTAGCCGTATCTGAATCAGAAGAGTAGATTGCAAACTTTTTTATTACCCTCATATTACAAATATATTGGAATCTGGCTAAAACAACATTATGATCTCAGTAGGATATACAAGTATTAGTAAGGTATCTGATTTTTTTTTCCCCTTTGATTCATAGAAACTTAAAAAAGAGGCAGCACCTGCATTTTCTTGGACAAAATAGTAATAGCTTATCTTAGCTAGTAAGATCAGTTGAGTTATGACTATTATATGACTAAGCTAATATAGCCAGTTTTACTGGTCAGCTCCTATTCAACTAAAGATTTACAGGTGGGTATGACATGCTCTTTTCCCATAATCACAATGATCTGCTGTAATGCTTTCTCTCAGAGTATCTTTCTAAGTCATTGTCTCTGGCCCAACCTTTTCCCTGTGTTTTTTTTTTCAAAAGTTGGATCATTTTGTTCCTTTCATTATGGAAGATTCATAGTTTCTTTGCCTGCATTTTCTTCCTCCAAGAGCTTTACCATGACCCATGGTTAATAAGGGTTGTATGTAGTTCTGAAGCTTGTTTATTTCCTTCTTGAATATATCTTTCAGATTTTTTCGATAACCAACATGATGTTCTGGCTATATAATTCCTCCTCAGGTATTGTTTCAAAGGCTGACATCATCTGTGTTGTAGTTTTATGGGATTTCAAAATATTTTTCTGAAGATTTTTCACATAGTTTTCAACATTACCTTTTCTCTAACATCCTCATTAATGAGTATAATATAGTTGCAATGTGATTTTTGCCCCATTCCTACAATTTATCATCTGTATGATTTATTTTCATAATTTTGTTTAGAATCTTTCTGTTCATTAGTGATTGCATGTAGCTGATCTAGCAGAAACTTTGTATAGCAAATTAGCTTCATTATTGCTGCTGTGTCAAGAGCAGCTAAGAAAGATAGTGGGAATTTTCTATAAGCCTTGTAGTTCTCAGATTGCTTGATAAACTGGATGTGATGTTTTGAACATGAAAAATTATCATGGGCTTGTGGAATACACAATGTAAGGCAGAAAAGTAAACTTTATCTTTTAAGTATAAAATTTTAGAAACAGAAAAATCATAGAAATGAAGGGGAGGGGGAAGCCAAAACAAAAGCAAACAGCCTGACCTTGGAAGATGATTTACCTTCTTGTTTTGAGGCAATTCAAGTATAGCCAGCCTGTCCATGTCAGAAACTTGTATGACTTCTTTTAGATCTTGAAATTATATTTTTTCTCTAGCCTGTTAAACAGCCTGTTCTTGCTAGTCTTATATTAAGAAGCGTGTTTTCCCGATCCATCCAAAACGTTTTTGCTGTAAATTAAGCTGAATGCTTAATGTACTGCACTCATGGGACATGACGACCAATTGATCATGCTCATTAATAACAACTTCTTATCTTGGAAAATTCAGTCACAGTCTTTTCTAGTCAGAGGCACCTGTCTTGACATTTACATTTTCAACGTGTTTTTGGTGTCATTTTGATGATGTCATTTTCATTCTAAACTTTTCATAAATGCCTTGTGAAATTAATGTATGATACAGATCAAAAGCTTTTCTATTGCTACTAGTGCTTATTATTTACCTCTTAGTGCAATGTTGCTCCCCTTTGCTTGCCTACCTAGCAAGTACTGTCTATTTGGTGGTGTCATTAATATCAAGACAACTAATGATCATGGTGAGTTGCAAAAGACCATTCTGAACTCTGAGACTGTCTTCCAAAGAGCCTGAGTTCCCTTTCTGACCAATGTGATTTTAACATTTTCTCATAATTTTCTCCATTATCTAGGTTTTTAATGAAAATACTGAGGAGAACCAGACTTACAGAGAAAAACATTTCCATAGTCCTGCAATAACTAGATCCTGCTCTGCTACTTGGCTACCAATGTCTATCAGTTTTAGAAGATGCTGAACTTGGTCTTCGCCAATTTAATCTATTTTGCCCCTTGCTGCTTGCTGCTGCTGCTGCTGCTGCTACTACTACTACTACTACTACTACTACTACTACTACTACTACTACCGCTACTACTACCAGTAAATGCATATTGAAGCTTTACTGCTTCTTTCCTTCCCCTTATCATACAAGTGCATTGAGTTGCTACACATCTCTTAGAAAATGACCCTTTAATAAGAAATCAATGGGCAGCATTGTCAAGGCACTTTCTGCAGGCATCTGAGGTGTTACCAAGTCTGCAGAAATTTTCAAAGACAAGCTGTAACATTCAGTGCTTGCTTTAAGTTTTTTTTAAGCCACATTTCATCACACAATATCCCCACTGCTAAGTTAGACAAAAGCCAGTTGTCCTGGTCTTGGCTGAGATAGTTAATTCCTTCGCAGTAGCTGATACAGTGCTGTGTTTCAGATTTAGAATAAGAATAATGTTGATAACACGCTGATCTTTTGGGTTTTGCTAATTTTTGTTTATCCTAAGTCAAGGACATTTTTATGTGCGTCTCATGCTGTTCCAGGGAGAAGATAAAATAAACTGAGAGGAAGCATAGCTGGGACAGGTGATCTGAACTGGATAAAGGGGTATTCCACATCACAGAATGTCACACCTGTTAGATAAACTGGGAAGAGTTATAGAAGGGGGGACTGATCTGAGTTTGGGAAGAGGGGCCTGGCATTGGTCAGTGGGTGGTGAGTGTTTGTATGGAACATGACTTGTTACTTTGTGTCCATTATTATTATTATTATAATTATTAAAATTATTATTATTATTTACCATTATTACTTTGTTTTACTTTGTTTTTAATTATTAAGCTGTTCTTAAACAGCTGATCTGAATCTATAAATTTTACTTCTGATTCTCCTTCCCATTCCACTAGGGTGGGGGAAAGAGAGGAGGGTTGAGTGAGTGGCCACATGGTGCCTAATTTCCAGCTGGGTTTAA
The DNA here is from genome assembly GCA_013397075.1 of Rhabdornis inornatus. Classification (NCBI taxonomy): domain Eukaryota; kingdom Metazoa; phylum Chordata; class Aves; order Passeriformes; family Rhabdornithidae; genus Rhabdornis; species Rhabdornis inornatus. Next base: position 1,397,671 of record VWZS01004219.1, read on the forward strand.
GCCACACCACCAGTAAAAAATTCAGTCTGTATTTGTTTTCATTCTTCTGTAATACTTAAAACGGAGGAAGACCTTCAACCTTTTGAGCAGTAGCAAGCACAATTAGTAACAAACATGCTTGGAAATTATTAATCTTATTATTTTATTAAGTTTTTAGTAACTTGTACAGTGAGTATAATGAAAAGAATATTTGGAGGGAAGTGGTGTTTTAGACTGCTTATTAAAATGAAGTGTTGTTGAATGGAGAGATGTCGTTCCCATCTTCTATTTTCATCTTTTTGAGTAGGACTATCTATATAATACACATCTAAAACTAGCTCAATAATGTCTCTGTATCCTGCTGATATATAAGCAGAAGCTGAATACCACTTAGTCTCCTTAAGACCTTCCCAGGTGTTAACCAGTGAAAGAAAACCAAACCTACAAATATCGAGGCATTCCATAATTATTTCTACCAGTCTTCTGGAGGATTCATGCAAAATTTATGAGTGGATGTTGTCTGTAGGAACATGACAGGTCCATAAAAAGACTTCTGAAGTAATTTTTCAGGTAGCTATCTTTCCTATACTAAGAGTACTTATTTAAGTTCTACCTCCATTAAGCAGCTAGGATAAGGTCAGATCACCAGGTACCCCGACACCCTTCTGATTAGTTTTGGGCCTGTTCATAAAAAGTTTGTCTCATGATCATGTTCTTGGATGAAATGCTGATTATTTTTGTGGAAATTTTCAGCCTAGGCAGTGTCATTTATCACAGCTTCTGACATAGTGAACAACACTTTGAAAGCAGAACAGAGGCTGGCTTTCAAGGTATAGTACATAAAACATGTTTTAATATCAAATCTTGGGTAGAAGTAGCATTTAAAGATGTCTCTTTTGTCAGTCAGCTCCAGGCAGCTTTCAAATGCATTCTAAAATGTACCTTGCTCTGGACAAACATTTTTTATGGCATTTAAATTAGTCATCTGGGTCAAACCCTTTTATAATAATAAATATAGATATAATTGCTAATTCTACCTGTAATAAGTGATTTACATCTTATCTTGGGGATACACCGATTTAGATGTTACTCAGAAAACCTAAAGAGTTAGAAAGTGAAACAATGTAGACCATAAAAACGTATAAACCAAATATCTAGAGATCCATTCACTGCAACAGAAAAAATAATGCAAAATATGATCACATTAGAGAAAGTATCTTCTGCAGACACTGTGTGGGACCATAAATAACCATACAAAAATGCAAAGTAATACTGAATCATCATACCCATGGTTAACAAAACAACACGGAAGAAAGTCAAAGATATGATGGACTCTGATAAATAATTCAGATTATATTAAAATACTTTTTTTCACAATTTATGAAGACTGTTGACTGGTCTGGTGCCTTGCTGAGCTCAGCACATAGCTGACGAGGAGTTAATTGAAACTAAATCCTAGGAAAAAACAGGTTATGCCTGAAGGCAGAAGAAACCCCCTAGGGAGCTTTCCATCATAGTTGCTTCTTCATTTGAAGACATGTCACACAAATCATCAAAGCAGCCTTTGGTTTCTAGACTCCCCTCTGAACTTGGACTTATAAATAGCACAAACACCAGGGCTAAGAGACAACTTCTCACTCTTTGTTTGGTGATGAAATGACCTTAATCATGTATACCTTCCTTATCTCATGAATTAATTATCATGATGAAGCTTACTGAAGCCTGAACACAATAAATACCTACACCCACGGTTGTGCTCTTGGTAACAGCTCCTTATAGGAAGAACACTGAGTCACATTTAACGTTTCATCTAGTGTTTTGCAGTTGTTGACTGAGCAGGGTCATAGTTACTCTGACCTTCAGAATTTAACTACCTAACTTAATGAGAAAGCAGGTAAGTCATCACATCTCTGGACATTAAAATAAAATTATGGAATTCATGGACTGGAGACACAGAAAAAGACCATAATATTCATCACTTTCTAACCCAAATGTGAAGCACAGTACTTTGAAGTTTCCTATGGAAAAAAAAGTTGAAACTATATAAATATTTAAGTAAAATTGACCTAAAAGGACCAGATTTTATGAATGTTAATTTAATATAGTAAAAGAATGGATTTTTCCCCCTCTGAAAAAGGAGAATGATGGCTAATGGCAATGTAAGTTAGGTTTGTGGAAAAAATATTCAAGAAGACCTAAAAACAATGAAACAAAGAAGTTCAGCTTCATCCAAACTTTGTTTCTTGATCATTAAATCGTTTAAAATTTAATGGTCTATGACATTTTTTCCCCATCTCTCTGAGCATATCTAGCAAAAGCAAAAGTTTAGGTCTACAGGATTAAGTTTTAATGCTATAGACTCCATGCCACACCAGAAATATGGAGCTGATCTCCCACTTCCAGCTTTGTTGGCATCCTGCTAGAATGGGATGCTGGAGACCCATTACAAAGATTACCCTTGTCTCATCTCTGAGGCCTTTTCCTTCCTTACAGCAGCTACCAACTGGACTGTAAGAGATACTGGGTTGTTTGCATGACTTAGACTGAAACTGATTTACTTCATATAAAATTATCTACAGACCAATAATAAAATAAACTATTGAGACAGTGAGAAAAAATGGTCAAAGGATCTCTTTTGAATTAGATAAGTGGAGAAGATGAGACTCCATTGCTAAATTAGGTTTTCTAGGGATACTTCTGTTCGTCAAAGTAATTCCAATTCTACATGAATAAAAACCAATGGTTTACAGCTACAACAATTAACCACTACTACTATTTCATTTTTTATTCTTTTATCTTTTAGTATCCAAAAAATATTGCTTGAATTCCTCATAAACTGCAGAGTGTGCTTGGGTTTGGGTCTTTCTAACCAGTGTTCCAGGATAAGCTCTGTCAACCACTAATGAGGACTGTACTCAAGGGGCTTCAGAGTCTCAGTTGTAGTGGTTCTGGAAACAGATCTCCAATATTGCTGAGGTGATGACTTCCAAAATGCTACATGAGCCTCTGTTTTCTACTGTGGAAGAGGTAAGTTAGCAGCCCAAGTATTACGATGTCAAGATCAGGAAGAGATAGCAAGATTCATAAATGACATGGACTCAGGACTTGACCAGGTACTAAGTAAGTTTGCTGGTGATAGTATGTGGGGAGGAGCTGTTGATTTCCTTGAAGGTGTAGAGTCCCTGCAGAGACCTCAACAAATTTACAGAGATGGGCCATCACCAGCTGTATGAAATTTAACAAAGACGGGTGCTGGATTCTGCACCTGGGATGGGGCAACTGCGTGGACAGACAGGAGAGTGACAGTCTGGAGAGCAGCACTGCAGAAAGGGACCTGAGGGTCCTGGGTCCTGGTCAACAGAAAAATATGAGTCAGCAGAGCCCTGGCAGCCAGGAGGGCCAACCCTGTCCTGGGGGCATCAGGCACAGCATGGCCAGCTGGGCAAGGGAGGGATTGTCCCGCTCTGCTCTGGGCTGGGGCAGCCTCACCTCCAGTGCTGGGGGCACTTCTGGGTGACACAATAAAAGGAAGACATTAAACTACTGGAGAGTGTCCAAAGGAAGGCAACAAAGATGGTGAGGGGAACCTCACTGCAGTTACAACTTCCTCATGAGGGGAAGAGGAGGGCCAGGCATGGATCGCTCACTGGTCATCAGGGAACAGCATGAGGTTGCGTCAAAAAATGTTTAGGTTGGACATTAGGAAAATGTTCTTCACCCAGAGGGTATTTGGGCGGTGGAACAGGCTCCCCATGGAAATGATCACAGCACCAGCCTGACAGAGCTCAAGAAGTGTTTGGACAATACTCTTGGGCACATGGTAAAATTCCTGGAAATGGTCCTGTTCAGGGCCAGGAGTTGGACATTGATAATCCTTGTGAGTCACTTCCAACTCAGAATATTCTCTGGTTCTGTGGTTCTGTGATTTGGCCTCCCTTGTTTTCCAGCCATTTTTCTCCTCTGAAAAAAAAAAAAAAGATGATCATAGTGAATAAACGATCAGTTTTCTTTAAAAAGATGTGTCTTGATTTAGAAGCTCCAGAAATCTAAAATAGCTATAGGTAAATTTCAATTTTATTTATTGCCTGTCTGCTCCCAAAGCAGAGTTATTAAGGAAGGAATATCTCACAAGACCATTCACAGACTTTCTCTTATGAGGCCATAAGGGAACAAGAGGAGAGCTTGTGGTCATATTTTCACAAGCAGCTTTACAGAAACCCGAGGAAGTTAATGGACAAGGCAAGAAACGCCAATTTCTTAAAGTTGGAAAAAAGCTCTATAAAAGGTGGTAAAAAGAAAAGCTTTAAACTTTATTCTCACTGAAGTCTTTAGAAGTCTTTAAGATATTTGTGAGTAAAACCTTACTCTGGCTCCTAGAAGGGAGCTGTGGGAAGCATGCCCAGGACATGAAGACCCCACTGCTCACTTCAGCCATAGTAAATTAATATTCTTGGCAGCAATGTAGCAATTGTTCCCTCTTGTTAGCCTTTAGGCAGAAAAAAAACCAAAAAACAAACTAAAAGTCAGGTTCATTGCTAGAGACCAAAATTCCAGCTATTTTGGAAGGAGAATGCACTGATACAGCAAAGACACTGAATGCCATCAGCTTCAGGAAGAAGTTTTGGTAATACAGTTTGTGTATAGGAGCTAATGTTGTAAAGGCTACAGCTCACCTTTAACCTCTCTCTCTACCTGTTGAAAGATGTGGTGTTCAGGTTGTCTCTTTCTATCTCAGTCTTGCTGAATCAGTGACCCACAAACCAAACACCTCCTCCAGGGTAAAAAAATGCATGAGCTTGTTCTTTAATCCATGTCCGTAGGGTAAATGCTTGTTTTAAGTCTCTCCACTGCCTATTAACATTAGCAAAAATTGCTATATCTTCCCCATTAAAAAAAAAAAATATTAAAAAAAGAAATATTGAGCTAGAATGTAATGAAGACTTTATTATCCTGATACAGCAAAGTGTCCTTTTTGCTATTTTGCTTTAAAGAGTATAATCTCTTGATATGTAATGGGAAGCACACAGATAATTAGTGCAGCTTTAATAATGCTTTAATTTATTGAGAAGGTAAAGCCTCAGTGGATTCTCTGGGAACACCCACAAAACACTCTGAATTTGAAAGGTTGGGGACAGGTTTGTGTTGGAATAGTTTACATTGATTTCATAGTGTCTAGTGCAATGACCATTCTGTGGGTTTATTTTTTAAAATTCACGATCTATTTTCGTAATGACTTAGTTTTAATTTCTTTAATATCCTACAGAACTGCATGGTACTAGGAAGCATGCCAAATAACTTTCAAGTCAAATTTATATGTTCTGCCTAAGAACTTACAATTTTCTGACCTTACCAGTCTATAAGAACTTAAATTTTCTGACGTTACCAGTCTATTTAATGAGTCTACATCTCTGTTCACCAAATCATTCTTTTGAGTCATCATATGAAGTCTATAACTGCAGTGAACAAGCATTAAAGAATTCTGTGCAGTGCTTGAAGATGATTGTGTGTCTTTAGAGACTTATATGTCCCCAGGTCCTTTTGCTTTCAGGAGAGACTGCTGCCGTTTCAAAGTCACTGCTTTGTACTTTCTGCCTGACTTCATTCCTATGGAGACACTCACACACACAATGAAACTTTTTCTGAGGACAAAACAAAAACAGGGAAACAAAGCTTGTGTACAAATACTTTAAAATCCAAGTAGCTGACAAAGCTCATTACATTTTAACACAAAGAAAGTCATCATGCTAATTCAACTAAAGTCTAAGATTTATTATACCATTTTCTGACACCTACAGGTAAATAGCACTGACCTACATTTGAACTTAGACTTTGTCCTGTTTATATTTGTTCATGTTAAAAATCATGACTGACTTACAGGCAGAATTTTTTGCTGTCAGAATTTAATAACCTAGAGTGCCATTATACACAGCATCAATAAAAATAACCAAACTGTGCCCAGTCAACTTTGCCACTCCTCCACCCTCTCTTCTGATACTCTGTCTCTTTAAACTTTTATATTATCATCCAGTTTTAAAGCAAGGTATTTTTCATTTTTTTTCTCAATGTATCAAATTATTTTAAAAGAAAAATTAATTGATCATATTATACATTGAAAATGGGACACAAAACCATGAAACAATGGTGCTTAATCAGATGAGATACAATTATCAGATATTTAGTAAATTGAGAGTATTCTACTCTGTAATTTACCCAGTTCCTAGATGAAAAAATCCCCTAGATTTCTAAGAGTTTTAAATATCCTCAGTTTGTGGAGGACATCTGGTAAGTAAAGACTACTTTAAGACTTGCTTGCAGAGCAGCATTTTCTTCTGGAAAATTTTTCTGGAAACTTATGAAACCCATGACTTTATTAGTGACAGCATTCCTTAAAATGTTCTGTTCATGATATGATGCATCTCTTAATTGACCAGCAGCTCCTGAGTTTCATTAAGGACTGATATACAAAAATGCAAGATTTAAATGAAAAGAAAAATTTTAGTAACTTGCAAGTTGCTGCCATATCTGTATTCTTCATTGTCTGTGTTGAAACTAATAGTCAAAGTAGAGTAGAAAAGATGTATGATTATAATTTGTTTTACAAAGGACAAACATTTCTTTTAAACAACAAATCCTCTAAAACTGCAGATCTGTCAGAAAATAAGTTTCATTACTTTCTCTATTGCTTGTAAAATGCCAGAAGAGTTTCAAACAAACACCAGTAAGTGAAAATAAGGGCCACTGTGTTCTGTTCACCTGCCTGGAGTGCCACAACATCCTGCAGTATATTTTTAGCATCAGAATGTGCACATTTTATATTTGGGTAGAGGAGAACCAGAAGATCTGTGGGCCTACCTCCACTGAAAAAGCTAAGTGGAATGACAGAGACTTTAAAAGCATTTAACATAAGTAACTGTGCTAGTTTTGGTTGGAATAAAGTTAATTATATTCATAGCAGATAGTATGGGACTCTCTTTTTGATTTTTGATGGAAACAGTGTTGATAACAAAGGGATGCTGTTGTTATTGTTGAGGTGCACTTAAAAGCATCAAAGCCTTTTCTACCTCTCACCTCACCGGGAGGGCTGGGGGTGCACAAGGAGCTGGGAGGGGACAAAACCAGGACAGCCTGCCCCAAAAGCCTAAAGGGATATTCCATACCATATGGCATAATGCTCTGCATATAAATAAAATATATGTGTGAATAAAAATTAAGTGGGAAGGAACATGCTTGGAGTGATGGCATTTGTCTTCCCAGTTCACCATTATGTGTGACAGAGACTGACTTTCCTGGAGGTGGCTGAACACCTCTCTGCCAATAGGAAGTGATGGATGAATTCCTTGATTTTCTATGCTGGTGTGTATGGCTTTCTCTTGAACTATTAAACTGTCTTTACCTCAACCCACGAGTTTTCTCGCTTTTTCTATTCTCTCCCCCATCTCACTGGTGTTGGAGGGAATGAGTGGCTTCATGGGGCTTACTTTCTGGCTGGGTTTAAGCCATAACAGCAGCTGCTCCATTTGTCAGTGAGAATCCAATCTATTATCAATGGAGGTCACAAAACATAATTCTGAACCAAATTTTGGAGTATACTGTAACAAAAGTCTCAAGCTTCAGAAACTTCAATGGACATGATAATTTCCTGTGCTCCCAAGTGAAGCCCAGAAATCAAGCGAAATGTACCTGCAGAAAAAAAATCTAAGGGGAATAATATTGTAGGCTAGGTCTTTGAAGGCATTTTGGCTTTGCCATGACCTAGATGTCTTGTTGCCACAAGGTACATACATTGGCCAAGATTCTCGGAAGGCAATTGCCATACACAAGCCACTGTTGAACTGAAGAGAAAGAAGAGTTCCATCATTTGACTAGCTCTGGTCAGGTGTGGAAGGATGGTTTGTAAGGATAGTGCAGAAGACAATTCTCCTCAATGAATTACAGCTGTGCTGATTGCTGAGGCACGAAAACAGCCTTACCTGCCCAATGAGGATGGGTGTAATAAAAGAGTGAGTTAGCTGGTCAAGGGTGAGTTGAAGTTGGAATGTGCTGGAGTTTGGGATGGAGTCTGTTGGCTGTGCTGTGAGGAGAAAGGGACATGTGGTCATGCAAGGGACAGATGAGGTAAGAAGATGTTGTGTGAGGGACAGACAGGGTTAGGTGGCTGGGTAAGGGACAGTTTGGGGTTAGTCAGTTATGCAGAAGGAAGAAGGAAACTTGCAGAGAGAAGGAGGAAAGGAGTTAGTGCTGTGTGGAGTTGCTTGAGAGAAGGCAAGAAAAGTTTTTAATAAGGCACTGGTGATGGTGCCAGCTGTGTCTGTCTTGACAACTGCAACAGGCAGGACTCTTTCATTGTTCTCACAATTGCAGTGGAAATTTTATATGTTTTAGACATACAACTTTTCTGGGGTAACACAATCAGATATCTGACAGTGCTTTAGAAAGATTCTGTCTTTAGGTGTATTCAATACTTGCCATCGATTCAGCCTGCTAGCAAAAATGGTTTGGAGGATTGTGTAAGCTTCAGATTGAGTGAAGCTCTGAGCCACTTACTGACTTAAGACAGCACTGGCTTTGCATAGGTCTAACAGTGTTAATGCAATTTCAAGCAGAAATAGGTGTCACCGATTATAGGAATTGTAGTAAAAATTGATCTTTAGGTACATGTGTGTCTGAGATTTTAGTCCACAGGGAATTTGTTTTTCTAATTGATACTTTTTGACACTTCGGGTGACTTGAGTGAGGCTACTGCAGAGTTTGTGAGATTGTTGCCTTAGTTACTTAGGGCACAACCAAATGTTCTAGAGGAACAGGCTGCTTGTTTAGCTTCCAATTCTGCTGCTTTTATTGTAATGGATGTGCCTCTCATGAAATATAAACTTAACAGACAAAAATGGTCAAAACAATTTAATATGCCAAAAGAATCTTTCTAGTGCCACGCATAAAAGAGGAGAGAAGAAAAGAGTTAAATGCTGTGTGAAGTAGCTATTATTGACTACCAATAACTGAGAGAAAAACAAAATTTTTTCAGCACTGACTGCAAAGCTTCAGGGGCAGCTATCCAAGGACAAGGAACTTCACTGTGTTGTTCTTGATGTTAGTACAGTGTTCCTAAGTCCTGAAGCCCAGGGCATGGTTAGCTGGTTGTACATCCTAAATTCTTCTCAAGACAAATATTTGCGCAGGCTTTGAGTCTAAGTGCTCTTCTCAGTGGAAAGTGAAGGAAAATAAAAAGTTGTGGGTTCTCAGTTTACCTTTGAAAGACGTGGTTTCACACTTTAGATAACTAAGAAGTGAGGGGCTATAATAGACGTTGGCATATAGCCTGAAAAGAAGCCTGCAACCTTCTGCCTTTTAGGAATATGTCACAAATATGCAAACAATTTTCCTGGGGTACTAAGCCTGGATGCTGTCAGTTCAAGAGTAAGGAGCTTTCTGTTTTGTTTTTTTTCTCCAAAAACAGATTTGCTGACATACAGGTGGATTGTTTCCCTAATGAAGAATCTCATTCCAGTCTATTTCCAGCTATCGTCTTTGACCAGACCTAGGTTCAGTTCAGTTTCTTTTGCTCTTCCTGAGGAACTTTGATATTTATTGTTCAGCAAACAGCTTCATCTATAATTCTAACAGGAATTTAGTCCAAAATTCCTAAGTGTCACAATATAATGCTAATGTGCCTAGTGAATTACACAACTCTTAATTTAGCTCACAGGATACAAATATAAGAGTGCAGCGGGGACAGCTGGTACCTGAGGGACAGGGGCCAAGGGTGACCATACCACAGGCTATGCCTTCTCCATGGAGTGGTCAACACCAGGTACCAGCCACAGGATCACTGACAACCTCGGGCACAGCAAATGAAGACCCACGGCAAGAGGCCAGCCAGGGGCACCAGAAAGGGGCAAAAAGAGGTGGGCTCCTGAGGGTCCACCCATGAGATGAATTACATGCAGAGAAAACTCAAGATTCTTCTGAGTGGCAGGGCCAGAGAGAGGACTGGAGTATAACACCCCAGCTGGGGCAGCAAATGATGATCCCCATGTGAGCTGAAAGGGGCTCCTGGGCCCATGGGTGGTGTGGGGAGCAGGTGGAACTGGGCAGGGACCATCAGGCCTGGTAGTGCCTTCAGGGACCTGGTGATGTATCTGTATGGGGGTACATGCCTTTGTTGGGGGTTGAATTGTTCCCTTTTCTTTCTGTGGAATTTTCTCCATTGTTATGCTAAGTATTTGTGGCTACACCTTAGTAGCAATAGTTTTTCCCTCGTAGGGGGTGGGGGATAAGGGGAGACCGGCAAAGGAAAGGTGGGACAGGGGCCTGGGCGCGCTCTCTCGCTGGCTCGTGGGGTGGAAGGAAGACGGCCGGGGCTCCTACCCAGCATCTTCCCTGCCATCCCAACGCCGGGAGCCACGTTCCCTGCTGTCGGACATCGCACTGCTGCCTTCCTGCTTCGTTCTACTACCTCCGGAGACTCTGCCGAGCACCACGACTGGCACCGTGAGGAGGGAGTCTCCCCTCCATCCCCCTCTCACCCCTGGGCCGCCGCCGCCATCACCCAGCCGCCTTCAGCTGCACGGGACCCGCCCTGCCCACACAGCACCGGGAACTGAGCGCAGAGAGAGAGGGCCTGTGGCCAGAGGGACTCGAACTGAGCTGTACTGTTCTGTTTTGTTGTCAATCTTTATAGCTGTTGTTGTTTCTGCTGTTTGCCTTGTTAGATATATTAGTAAAGAACTGTTATTCCTATCCCCGTATCTTCTGCCTGAAAGCCTCTGATTTGCAACTATAATAATTAGAAGGGAGGGGGGTTGCATTCTCCATCTCAGAAAAAAAAAAGGGGTTCTTGCCTTTCTTTAGCAAATACCTGTCTTTCAAACCAAGACAGCCTTACAAACACAAAAGGAGGCAGACACCTAGGTGTAATGCTCAGGTGAATCCAAATACTTGCTAGAGGGTCATCTGTCTGAGGCCAGCTACCAGGAAATAATATGGACCCCTTCAACCACAATTGAACTGATTAATCCAACAAATTGACATCTAACTATTAGTGAGGTCTCTCTGGCTGCACAGCAGTATTCCCACTTTGGACACTGGATAGTCTTGACAGACATTTCTCCTAATTAAAATTTTGTTTTTCTATATTCTATTAATTTTAATCTTTATTTCAGTAGTATGAAATGTGCTTTTATGCATGAGTTGGCTCTGAATGTCTCTTTGAGGTGTATTATCGTGTGGCACACTCTCTCTCGTTAAACTTCTCTGCAGCAAGAAGGATGTTAATGAGGATCTGGAGCCCTGGCAATTGTGCTAATCATCTGTCCACGGAGTCATTGTTACTTTCTGGCAAACCCAGTGTTTTAGCATGCATAAAACAGACCAGAGAAAGAATAAATAAGTTGCTGCCTACAAGGAAGGAGAATGTGAGAAACTAAAGCAAAAAGTAATACTCCAGATCAAAGAGAGGAGTTTTATCTGATCTTCCATATTTCTTATACAAACCCTAATTATTTATTGAGAAGCAGTTTATTAACATTATTTGTGCAGATTCAGAAGCTCTGAGCATACCTACTGAACCAGAGCATGTGGGTGAAATAATTTTCCAAATAAGTCAAAAAATTAGTCATAAACTAAGCAAAAAATCTGTTCAATTGTTCCCTGCACGAAGAGAAGTTTGGGATTTTAGTGAGTAAATAAGTTGGACTTTTTAATTGCTACTGGCACCTAACAAGACAAAAAAAACCCCAAGTCTGCTTTGCAAATTTTGCCCTTTGCACCGTTCTAGTCCTTCAGCACTGCCAGTGAAACAGTAGCTACTGTCATTAATCCAATTTATAATCAATTCAGTGGTGTAGATTTGCTTGAATTAATAAGAAGGTTGTTTTAGTCTAAAGTCAGACTAAAAACAGTAGTGTAAGGTGGCTGCTAAATTGCCTCTACGACTCCAATTAAATTCAGTTTAAAAAACCACAGCTTTTTAAAAAAGGTGTTTGGAATGCACAGATGTTGAAGTCATACAATGCTGATCAGCTAGAACTTAGGCACTAAGGCTTAAAAGTGTAAAACTCTTTTGCTCTGAGTTATTATTGAACAGTGCATCTGGCTCCTAAAAGAAAAGTTAAGTTTTATATAGTGTAAATGACATAATGGATTGCTATTAATTAGCTGCATCACTATAGCAGAGGCTGTAGTTATAGACCACAGTTCTTCTGTGCAATCTTCCAGACACGTTAAAAGTACACAAAAAATGCTACCACCTCTTCCCAAATTAATGACTCTGCATATACTGTAACAACAGCAACTTCCTTACCTGGTCTGTAATTAGGAACTGATTCTATCTGACACATGGTTAAAAGAAAAACTGATACGACTTTTCTTTAGGTTTTCAAGGTTAATTGCTGCAGCTCTTCACCTCTAAAATCAGTCTAAAATGCACAATCAGACACAGGAGACAGAAAGAGGAATTGTTTTTTGTTTGTAATTTTTAAACTTCCTCCATTAGTCTCTATCTTTCTGTTCCTCATGTATTTTTTCCTTTTTATTTTCTCTTTTTTATTCCTGACAAGAGAGGTATTTTGTGTTATTCTCTAATGAAACTAGTTTTCTTAATTGCCTAAATGGTAAAACAGTGTGTATGTGAGTTAAGCCCTACAAAATGGTGCACTTTTAGTTATTAGCATCAGAAAAAAAAATGGAACAGCAGATAATCCTTATTTTTTGCTCGATCCTAGCCTATTAATTATTCTTGTACTTAGAAAAAAATCACTTATGTGCTATTAGAATTGTTATTTGCTGATTAAGTCAGAGTGAAATCCTTGTTTCTAACAGCCTCTAATGGCTCTTTCTTCTAAAAATACGTTTTATTTTTTTATTCCATCCACATACTCCAAAAGCTATGAGCTGTGTACTTCTTGTGCTTCATAGGTATGTCCTACATCTATTTCTGTTTGCTACAGTTTCAAGGATTTTTGACCTCCAATTAGGAAAACAAAACACCAAAAATCTCGGTCTTTAATGCATTTTGCCACTTCAGCCAGTGAGCTAATTAGAAACATTTGCAGACTACAGAATAGAATGCATAGGGAGGTTTAAGCCATAACTTTGATTCTTTTAATCACAGAGAAGAAAAATCTGCTCTTTTTGTTTGGCAAATGGAAAAAGAAAAAAACAAGCTTTTGAATGTTAAAATGCAAGGAAGGAAGTTATAGCCTGATATAAAAGCGGCTCACTATTTCCTGGGAAGATTTAACTGACAAAGTGTAAAAAACCCTAATTGAAAACTATTTTCCATTTTTGGGGAAGGACGTGTCAGATTTTGTATTGTGCATTTGAGTTGGTAGTATAAGGGGGGATCTGCAGTGTTGGTCTCTGTGAGGAAAGGCCAGGGGCTGCCCCATGCTGGACACTCCTGGCAGTTCCAGCAATGGAGCTGGTGATGCCTTTAGGAAACGTATTGGAGAAGGGGCAAAATGCTTCATGGCAGAGTCTGTGAGAGAGCAGAGTGAGGAAAAAAATAAAAGCATGAGAAATCGTCCCAGAGACACCAAGGTCAGTGAAGAAAGAGGGAAGTGTTTCAGGTGCCAGAGCTAGATATTCCTGCAGCCCATGGAGTGGCTGAAGGGGGAAGCGGGCAGTGTCCCCCTGGAGCCCGTGGAGTGGCTGAAGGGGGAAGCGGGCAGTGTCCCCCTGAGGCACATGGAGGATGATGGTTAAGCACGTATCTCCACTGCAGCCTGTGCTGGACCCCATCCTGTGGCAGATGCATATTTCCTGAAAGAAGCTGCAGCTCAGTGGAGAAACCTCGCTGGAGCAGACTCCTGGCTGGAACTACAGCCCATGGAAAGGAGCTCACAAAGGAGCAGGGAGAGTGAGGAAGGACTGAGAGAGAGCTGACCATAACTCCCTTTCTCCTTGTGCTGCTCAGGATGGGATAAGGTCAGAGAGTTATAGATGAAGGAGTGAAATAAAGCCTGACAATAAAGGGTGGAGGGAATTTTTCTTTGTATCTCACCATCCATATCAATTTTACTTTCAAAGAAATTAAATTAATTTTCTTAAGTCAAGTCTGTTTTGTCTGTGACACTAATTGCTACAGGATCTCTCTGCCTCAAAACCATGAGCTTTTTCATCTTTTTTTTTTTCTCACCTGTCCTGTCAAAGAGGAGTGAAATTGTGGCTGTGTTGGTGTGTGGCCATTGACCAAGGTCAACCCAACTCAACGTAGTAACAAAACAGTTTTTCAAAACTAAGTTATGAAATTATTGAAAGAAAAATACATTCTTTTACTTGAGAGCATAGCTTTTATGCAAAAAGCTTTAAAAAAATTACTAGTATTTGTCACCAAATGACACAGAAGGAAAGACACTCGCACTCAGTGACTCTGGGGAATCAAGCAGGAAAAGAGCCACTTCATTTATATTTCATGTCTATTTATAGAATTCCAACAGTGACCATGGATTGGACAGTGAGGATAGGATCTCCTGACCTCATAGGTCCCATCAACAGTCCATCAATTCTCTCTTCCTCCAAAGAGGAATGCAAAACATTCATTGTTTACAAGAACAGAGTGTGAGAAACTGCAAGAAATTATGTGTCAACAATCAGAAGGCTGAACACAAGGGCAACAAGTATTATTATCAGATACAATATTTTATATTAATTTTTTATACCTAAAATATTAACCTATTCAAATTTTTAAGTGTACACGTGCTTTTTCTACTGCAGTGATCCCTCTGGCATCTCGCACAGTTTTCAGCAAAACTGATTTAGCTGTGCACAGCAATACTGGGGCAAATGCTCCTGCTCCACCTGTATGACTGATCCATAGAAATTTAGGTTAATTTGTGGTCCCGAAAAAAAATTAAGATCCACAAGATGTAAACAGCTCTGAAAAGGGGACTAAAGGGGGCCCCAGCACTCACACAGCATAAGCACACACTAAATTTGCAGGTGCTGCACCACACTTCAGATACTTATCTGCACAACTTGGAATCCAAGAGACAATCTCAGCATTATTTGATTTTACAGTGCTCTCAGAAAGTTCCTCTACAATTTTATTAGCAATTTTTTTTCCTAAATGTTTTCTACTTTAAGTGCTTTCAGAAATGGCTTCCAATAATATCAGGTATTCACCTTTGTCAACATAGCCTCTCTTCTTTTACAAGAAAATCTATACAAAAGATTTTTATCCCAAATGTGAAACATAAGCAAAATTGTATTAATCAATGTTTCCACCAGTGCAGAGTGGGAGATGTTTGTCATTATAATTCATGAGGGGACATAATGTTTCCCACTATTGAATGTTGGTCATTATTTTTCATGAGAAGTCAGTGAGTTTTTAACACTGTAACACCTAAAACAAGTCACAGTTATGGTTCAGGCTTAAGAACTGCGTAGAATGAAGGGCAAAATTAATATCACACAGTTCAGGTTGATTTGGTTTTCACTTACCTGTGTAAAACAAAAAAAAAGTGAACATTTTATTATCTGGTCAAAGGGAGATTGCATAACATCCCACATAGGTGTCAGATGCTGTGTGTAAAATACAGGTTTGGCCATCTGGAATCCATTTGTTAAGTTGTCTTGTTAAGCTTGGGACAAGGCTGTGATTCCCTTGTCAGACCTGTGCAGCAAAAAAGCTGAAGGAACTCGGTCTCTTCCTGCCAGACTGGCCCTAATGCAGGAGCAGCAAGAGCCGTGCCAAAAGTTGTCCCCTGGGATGCTGCTCGAGGTGGTGAGACTCTTGTTCTCTGCAGTTGCTTCAGGAAGGAGGAAATATCAGATTTACCTCTGCTGAAGCAGGAATAACTGGAAACTAAACTGTGATTTTGATTACAAAATCTCTGCACTTTGTTACAGACTGAAAATTGGGCCCTAACCATTTCAAGAGTCAAATACTGACCTTGAAGTTAAAATCTTATCCAGGTGAAAGGTGTCTACACTTCTGCAGGCGTTAAGTTGTTCAGTCTGTCTTGACTGCAGAGTGAACAAGACAGAAATCTATTGATTTAGGGAATTAAGGCTATTTTCACAGCCAAAGCGTGTGAGAATTTATTTTTACATGAAAGCTCCCATTCTGGAAAATCCAGCAAAATCTGTAGAAGCTTATGGAATTCATCACTGTTGCCTTCAGTTAATATTGACTTGGTATTCGGTGCTTTAAAGTATAGGGGTTTTATATGCTGGTTCAATGAGTTCTGTGAATGATGATTGAGAGTAATAAATTTATGAATGTGATATAATTTATGGACAGAACTTTTGAAATTGCCTCCAAATCCACTAAGGGAGGAAGAAAAAGGAACCACTAATCACCTCTTCACCAGGGGTTGAAAAACAGTTAATGGGTCTTAAAAACCTCTTTAAGTACCAGAAGGAACCGCAATAAAGAAGTTCTCTGTACTGCATTTTCATGTGCTTCTTATTCAGTCTAAGAGGCAAAAGATTTTACTTCTTAACTAATAAATAGACTTTATTTATCTTTACTGTTCTAATTTTATCTCTTATCTAAGATATTTGGTCCTCTCAGTTGTGGAGGACCTGAAGAAGTTTACAAGTTACATGTTGAAGAGAAATTCTGGTGTATATGGCATATTACTTTCTAAGAAACTCAATTCCAAAGGCAATCAGTCAGAAGCACAAGCCATTATAAAACTTTTTAAAATAGTTGTAGTCCTATTACTGGTCTCTTGCAGGGTTAATTTTTTCTCCTCTACACATAGCTCATCAAGGTAATGTTTTCCTAAAGTACAACACTTCTAATATTTGACAGTTGCATTTGCAAGGAATTTAAAATATGGAATTCAAAAGTAGCAATTTGGAAAATTGAAAACATTTAATTGGGTTTTATTAAAATGTTTTGCTTAGGTATATTTAAAATAAGTTTGCTTTGGTAAGGCTGAAATATTTTGCTTTGATTTTATTGACAAAATGATATATTGCATATAAATATATTGCATATATTTATATAGAAGTCAAAATTATCTATTTCTTTGACCTTATTGAAATGGATTATTTATAAAGTTCTTAGGTATAAGTGTCAATGAAATAGATATTCTCGTAGAATGAATTGGTTTTGCTGAAATGGCATTTTCTGATGAAAAATATTACAGCAGAAAAAAGTCAGCCGTGTCTTTCTTCTGAAACATGCCATTTGTAAAATTGCGTCATATGAATTCAGTACACTGGTATCTCAGTGACAGTGCTGTGCGTTCTTAGTGACTGTCTGCACACCTAAACTGTCTAAACTTTACAATGCAATATCAGTGTGATAAAAGCTCTGTCTGCACACAACCCCACATTTTCCCTATTACATAATGGCTTTTTTTCAAAATCTTTCACTGGCTGCTGCACTAAACATCTTAATTTCATAGGCTATGTTTAGTATATTACGACTGTTAATATGAGTGAAGCCTTAGTTTAGTGAAGTGTAAAAGTGTACCTCAGAACTCTTCAAGTAGTGACCAGTGAGGCTTTTTACTTCCAATATTATTAGGCTTTAGACATTTTTTCTTCACTTTACCTGGAATTAGGTAACTGTGGCTTTTATATAGTTACTTCAAATAATAGTGTGTCTTTTGTTAAATGTTTAAAAACATAATTTTAAATTAGATTACTGCTATTAAAGTGTTATTTGCAGACTAATTAGGAAAGATTGTAGTTAAGAGAATTCGTGACTTTTGTACTACAAAGTCAAAGACATTTTAAAATAGTAGTAAAATGTTATTTCTACACAATGTTTAGACTAAATACAATAAAATGTAAATGTTCTAAAAGTTGTGATGTAAAACCATAGAATCATAGAATATTTTGAGTTGGAATGGACCCATGAGTCTCATTGAATCCAACACCCAATGTTTTCTCTCTGGCTTTATATGAAATAAACCCAGATTTTGGATTTCAGCTTTAATTTATATTTTTGATTTGAGATTCAATAGCTGTTAAACTCTCTGTATCCCATTTAATATTTTCAGTACATATAAAATACTAATATTATATTTACATATAATAGCATATTAGTATATATGTAAATGAAAATTATTCTTCTCCAAATAAAAAATGCCTATTAGCCAAGAAGAAAGAATTATTGTGTTGAAAAATCTCTATAACCTTAGTTAGAAACGTGGTAATAATGCTATCCAAATAATTTATTCAAAGAATTAATTTTTATTTTAGAAAAAAATTATCATGTTGTATTATGTATTTATTCCAAGTTCATCTACAGTGCTGTAGGTCATCAAACCCAATTTCACCTATCTAGTAATCAGCTGTGATGATAGGATTTGACTGATCCTATGGACTCATCCAGCATTTTGCTCTATACAAGCATGCTTCTGTATGAGGAAACACTTAGTGGGAAGATCTCAGTGTGTTTTCAATCCATTCAGGGCCTTCCAGACTCCTAGCTCAATGTCAGCACCAGAAAAGCAAAGAAGAAATAGGAGATGAACACTTTTGGAGCCTCAGATCACTCAAAAAAACTCAAACTTTTTGAATCCTGGTGACAGGATTCACCACGGTAAATTATAACCCTAGAACATCACCTTGGTGATAAAAATTATAAACCTGTATATCTCTAATTCAGATCTGTGCTCTAACAGCTTCTACATTTCTTGCTGTATATCCAGGAATTGGTACCTTGAAAATGCCAGAAATAGCCAGGACTGGCTTCATCCTACCCTTGTGTGAAGAGTCATGTACTGGGTTTGCACAGCAAGGTTCTGGGAGTAGTGGAGGGGTACAGGAGACCTACTGCCAAACAGCAGCAAGAGTCAGCTGCTCTGCAAGGGAAAGGGAAGGGGAAGCCAAGAGTGAGAGCAAGGCAAATGGGACAGTGGCAACCAGTCTGCTCCCACAGCACCCATGTAAGAAAATCAGGGCAATGTTAGTGACGGCCAGCCCCCCATGACTGCTGATGTATTCAGTTTGTGTGGTCAGGTTTTGGTCGTGAGGGGGGTTACACGGATGGCTTCTGTGAGAAGCTGCCAGGAGCTTCCTCTGTGTCTGACAGAGCCAATCCCTGCAAACTCCAAGATTATGTGCTGCTGGTCTAGACTGGGCCAATCAGAAAAAGTGGTAATGCCTCTGTGCTAACATATTTAAAAATAAGAAAAAAGTTAATGTGCAGATGTAATTGTAGCCAAAGGAGAGGGGATTGAGAACATGTGAGAGGAACAGCTCTGCAGACACCAAGGTCAGTGGAGAAGGAGGAGCAGGGGGTGCTCCAGGTGCCAGAGCTGAGATTCCTCTGCAGTCTGTGGTGAAGCCCATGGTGAAACACCTGAGCCCCTGCATGGAGAGCACAGGGATGCAGAGATCCATCTGCAGCCCATGGAGGACTGAGAGGAGACTGTGACCCTGTGGGAGGCCCATGTTGGAGCAGGGCCCTGGCAGGGATCCACATATCCGTGGGAAGAGGACCCCACATGGGAGCAGGTTACTTGGTAGAACTTTTGATGCCATGGAGGACCTGCTTTGGAGCAGGCTGTGTCTGAAGAACTGCACCTCATGGAAAAGCAACCCATGCTGCAGCTTTTTGGGAAGGACTGTTGCCCATGGGCTGGACTCATGTTGGAGAAGTTCAGCTGTCTCCATGGGGAGAGGACCCCACACTGGAGCAGGGGAAGGACTCCTCTCTCTGAGCAGATACAGAAACAGCTGGTGGTGAACTGACTGTAACCTCCATACCTTGTATCCCTGCACTGCTGGGGAGAGGAGGTAGACCTGAGAAAGATGGAGGGGTGGGGGGTAGGGTGTTTTTAAGGCCTTATTTTACTTCTCATTATCCAGCTCTGATTTTGTTGGTAATAAATTCAATATCTCTAATTTAAATCTGATTTGCCTGTGATGGTATTTGCTGAGTGATCTCTCCCTGCCCTTGTCTCAGCTCATGAGCCCCTCATTATATTTTCTCTCCCCTCTCCAGCTGAGGAGGGAAGAGATAGAGAAGCTTTGTTGGGTGTCTGGCATCCAACCAGGGTCAGCCCACACAGCTGAACAAATCTGCAGTGACATGACAGGTCCAAGGCTAAAGTATATCAAGTTGGTAAGTCAGAGCAGGTTTGTCAAGGTCTCCATCCCAGCAGTTTGATCCCAGGTTACCCAGACGGGTACTGAGAAAATGCCACCAGTCTTGGCTTTTTCTCCCTTAGGCAGCCCTCCAGCTCTCTCTCAACAGCACTGTATACTCAAGTAACCCATAAAACCTCACATCCCACATTTACAGAAAAAAATACTAATTTTGTCAAATAGAGCACAAAGGACCCAGGGGAGATTCAAGACAGAGTGCTTTTCAGGACACACATGGGCAATTTGCTTTACACAAGACCAACTTTAACAAGCATGGATGGGAATCAGTTCTTGCCACTTGATTTTGGGGTTATGGATTGGTCATCTTCTATTTAGCAGAATTGACTAAGTTTAGTTCTTTGGTGGTGGGGCACTCGAGCTGCCATGAAACAAGAAAAAGCTTAGATATATTCTGCCTGTACTCCTCCAGAAGGTTTTCATAATTTATGTTGTTTTGCCGAAACATTTTATAGTAAAAAAATCTGATTAATTAGAATATTCAGACCAGTTGAAATTTTTATGCAGAGCTTCTCTGAAATCTGAAATTAGTCATTTATCTATCACTACATTAGCATAGTATAGCTTCTCAAATCATGCATTTCTAAAATTGATCTGACCCTATACCAGGCTGCTTTTAGTTCCATCTCCTGACAAGAGCACAACTATGGTATTCTCCATGTTGCAAGTCCAAATACTTTCTTGGCGATGGTTTGACAGCATAATCCTATTCTTTTTGCCACCTTACACCACACAAAACTGTGGATCATAAAGTAAGAACAAGTAAATTACTTGATGTGTATTACAAGGGCATTTCAATTACAGTATTGCTATGTGTCTGGAATGGAACAATTTTTTTAGTGATATGTACCCTTAAAGGGAAAGTTTAGTTCTCCAGGCCAAAGAAATCTTTTGCATTCCAGAATAGATTGTCTTGAAATTGATGGAATAAACTGTTCCTTTTTCTTTTTTTCTAATTCTTCAAGCAGCTAGTGACATTATAGGCACATAAAATCGCAGTTCCTTCTTATGTCTGACTACAGAAACACAAAGTGTCTTTGATTCTCAGTTTGCAGTCTGTAAGAACATGGTTAAATGTAATTTGAATTGCAATCATTAGGTGTTTTGTGTTGCCCAAACACCCTAAAAAATTAGAAAATTTAAGATACATTCTTTTCTAAATGTCTGATAATTTTGATAAAAACATCATCTGAGAAAGGCATCATCTTCAGGTACATGTATATTTATTTTTAGAAGAGTATGACAGTTACATAAATCAGGCTGAAATTCCTTTCTTGGCTTCTTTCTCCAGCAACAGCAAATACTAAATACTGGAAGAATAGTGAGTGATAGTAGTGAGTGATATAGGCAATAAGATGATAATATTTTACTGAAATACTCTCCCAGACTTCCACAATTTATAACAGGGGTGAGAGTGAGTACTTGAAGTGAAAGGTGGTGTTTTGTGCTTAACAGTCCTGACATACTTTCTGCTGTGATGTTGTCCAGTCATAAAGATGTACTTCTTCAGCATCCTGTAGTAAAAGTATAACTTAGCCATTAATTGTATGAAAAAAATAATATCTTTTTGGTTTGTTTTTTTTTTAAC
This sequence comes from Rhabdornis inornatus, assembly GCA_013397075.1. NCBI lineage: Eukaryota > Metazoa > Chordata > Aves > Passeriformes > Rhabdornithidae > Rhabdornis > Rhabdornis inornatus. Next base: position 1,419,308 of record VWZS01004219.1, read on the forward strand.
CTGAAATAAAATCACTTAATTTGATATTTAAGGATTTTTGATGTGAAAAGACAGAGAACAATTGATCCCTGTTGATGTATGTTTTTTTCCATGACAGGCTTTAAGTGCTTATTATTTGTTTACTTCTATTCTCATTGAGACTACCAGCAAAGGATTTGATGGAATTAGAGCTAGAAATGCAAGAATTTCTGAAATCTCAGTTATGTTGGTTATTCTTTTATCTTCCCACTTTTAAAGGATGTATAGCTTCAAACTTCTTTTTCATTCTGACATCTTGCACAATATCTTCACCTCTATTTTTTCTTCTTTAATGTTGCAAATTATGTTATGCTGCATGCTGTAAACATATATTGAAGTTTGGCAGATACAGCCAGGGACCTCTTCTTCCATTTCCCGGGAGAAGGTTGTACTGAAAACACAATAACCATGACAATCAAAGCTCTGCAGTCATTCCTTCTTGTAAAGAACTCCATATGTTTCTTAGGTAACTAGTGAGATCTATAAAAGAAACACAAAGCTTATTTTTTTTGTATCTGCAGTGGCCAATGATTTTCAAGATGCCAGACATTAACTGTTACTCTGGAAAAACAATGGTAGAATAAATTCCTGCTTATTTTTCATAATGTCTCTTTTACAGATTGCAGGATCGTCTCTTATTCAATATATCAGACTTTTTCAGAAAAATAAGGTATTTATTCAAAACAAAACCAAGTACAAAAAGATTAATGAAATCTTACATAATGACCATTGAAACTATTAATTTTCCCCTTAGATAATGCAATTTACTGTACAGTGAATTGGTTTGCCTCCAGTTAAAAGTTTTTCAAGTCAGAGAAATTTCAATCTAACGCTTCATTGTTAGTTTAATCATTCATCAGTTAAATATTATGAGCTAGCTCCCTCTTCAATGAATATCAAATATTACTTAGTCATTGACTGATACTGCACAAGATTAGCAATTTTTTTTTATTTTGAGACTCTTCTGGAGTTAACACTTTTCCTGTTATCCCTATTAATTGTAGTCTTCAATAATCAGTTGTCTTTTTAACTAAATTTGATGCAACTGTGACTCTGCTGCTAACTTTTTAATCTAGCTAAAAAGAAAAAAAAGGACTTTTCCTGAGAGTATAAAATATATAAAATAAAGAATTTTAATTTTTCTTTTAACATGTATCCACAATATATGTGAGTGACATAAAAATCATGGCATAGAAAGAAAGGAAATAGCAATAAGAACCAGTCCAACAATATGGTTAAGGATGCTGTAAGGATGCACTATTCCTAGGTGCCTGTTAGAACATTTGTTGTATTTAACTTCTTAGTTGATGAATGAGTTAAGCATACATGCAGCTATGCTATGTGTATGTACCACCATATTAACTAGTTGTGCAGGCAGAGCAGACAAGACTAATGCATTTAAGGTGTTAGGATGGGAAAAGGGAAAAAGATTTCCTATTGGATAGGTTTTAGTGCAATAAAAGGGACTCTTTGGAGTGCAGATAGCAGACAGCTGTCAGGGTGAAGCATTTACAAACACTGACTTGTGCTTCAGCAATGACGAGCAGCTCCTGCTCTCACTATTGAATCGTAATTAGCACTCCCAGAAATAGTTCAGCAGAGATTTGAAGACTGCCAAGCTCTATGTCATGCCCTGGCCTAGTTTAGCTTAGATTTTCCAGCCAACGATGGGGAAAGGTTAATGCAGAAAATTCTGCTCATTAGGAATGTTAGAAATATTAAGGGACTTTTCAAGTACCCACTGTTTCTATGAAGTAATTCATTCAGGAGACAGTTTTAAAGAATGAACAATTAATTATGTTAAAAGCAAAAGAAGACTGAAGCGAAAAAATTGTTCTCCTATAAATCCATTCATTGGCTCTTGATTTTTTATTTGTTTTAGGGTGGGAGGCTTGGTTTACATGCAAAGTCCTGATCTTTCAATGTGATGAATATGGTGTATCTGTTCTCACATATGGACTTCTATTGGATAATGCACAAAAATTTGCATGATCCAAGTGATCTGTATACTTACGTTAAAAAAAAAAACCAAAAAAACTGTGATTGCAGAAAAAAATGTCAACTAAAATCAAACGATAAGCTTATGGGATCTACAAGGGACAGAATTAAAAACTAAGGAAGCCTACACTTGTTCCTTTCTTGGGCATGTTGTTCTTCAGAGGGATGGAAGTTTTCCTAGAGGTCACAGTATTCTTTTAAAAAGTACTGAAAAAATATCTTCATCTATTCAGTTGGGAAGGTTGCTAGCATATGTAAGAAAATTATCTCTTTTCTTCTTTGGATCATGCAGAAAGCATTCCTGAAATTCTGTGCTAATTTCAGTTGATTCATCCTGCCTGCTGGACGCATCCAAAATAGCCTCATCTTCCTGCCAGCAGCCTCCAGGGGCTGGTGGTGCCCTGGGGGTCCTTGTGGGTCAGAGTAGAGCATGGGGACACCGGGGCAGCCCCAGGCACCAGGCAGCAGGCTGGACAAAGGGATGGGCTGAGGCTGGGCTGGGATGTGTCCTGTGAATGTGCCTGGCTCAGCAGGACCATGGCCGGGCCGGGCAGGGCTGTGCAGAGCCCCAGAATGATCAGGGACAGCCGGGGCTGCCCTCGGGGACACACATGAGACCTTGCAACGCAAGTACAGGTTGAACCTTGTTGAAAGAAGTGAATATTTAATATCGTAATTTAGAGTCTGTTATAGAGTGAAGCTGAGGTTTGATAGAAGTCCATTTGGTGTCAGGGCTATGTGCCACAGACAACCTCGAAGTCCAACTCTTTGCACTGACAGTTTCTATTTGCTATAATGCACGTTTTAGGTCTGTTTACAGTCACTAATAAATACTCTAAATTTTATACGACAGCTAACATAATCATGCATTTTTTGCTGGGGATAAACTTGCAGCTAACTTTTTTTTTAGGTGTTTATCACTCCTATCCTCAAAACAGAGTTGTGAACACTTAAGATGTATAATGTTTCTCTCCCCCTGCACTGCCATTTGAAGCAGTGATAAGTGTTAATTGGGACGATTTTCTTATCAGTTCTCAGGAAAGCATATTTATGCTTGTCCTACTTAGGAAGCAGATTAAAGCTGTAATAAGGGAAAGTGGATGGGGGATTTCCCCATCAGCCCTGAAGGGCAGAAAACCCCAGCTCAGGCACTGCCCTGGGGTGAGGCTGGTGTTTGGCTGTAATGGTCCAGAACATCATTCCCTGAGTAATCTGGGTGGATGAACCAGGTTGGTTGGCATTTTGCTTGAGGAGCTCTGTATCATGGTCCTTTGCATGAAGCATATTTTTCAGTGTGAAAGTGAAGTTCTGTGTGTTTATATATTATTTTGAAAGTTAGTTGGTGTAAATGTTTGTAGCTGTTTGTAGCTATTCACAGAAAAAAGGCACTGGAGTTTATGGCTGAGTATCACTGTGTGATAGGAAAGAGGGTTCAGACTATTTAAGACCAATAAACCTCTGTTTTCAGACTCACATTGCAAATTGGTATAACTCTAGACCTGCACAACTTAGAAAGATGGAAGAAAACCCAGCACTTTTGCATATAAATACTTTGGAAAAAAGCTCTCCATAAACCCCAGTGCTATTAACATTACTTTAGGAGGGACAGACCAAGTGAAAGGATGTAGGGGCATTTCTAAATATTAAATAGGGGAAACTCTAAGACTCCCTGATAGTATCCAAGCATAATCTATATTGCAAAGAGGATGATAGTTTAACATACAACAAAAGCATATATACAGCTTAGTGCCAGCCTTTTCCAATCAATGCTTAAAACACAATGCTCCAATAAACACAGTTTTAGAAGGGCAGATCCCTTCGTTTAGATTTTTGCATGTTTCCTCTCTCCCCCTCCTTTTGTAGTGTATCTGACAGGAGAACAAACAAGCAAACCTTCAAAGTGTGTCTTTAAAACACAGCCTTCTTTTCATGAACTAAGATAAAAAGGGTGGGGTCAAAAGTGATATATCTGCTTGCTATTTGTCTTTTGCAAGGTTCATGGGATTGACTTATCAACCATTAGCAATCAAGATAACAGGTTTATTCAATGGCTGCTATTCAGACAGTGATTGACAAAGCTGATCCATCTCCACACTGCACCTCTTTACTAGAGGGCTTTTGATACTTATCTGGAAAAAAAGAATAATTTCAGTTCAGTTCCCAGTTGATTCTTTGGGAAAAAAAAAAAAGGTAATGCTTTAGTGTAAGAGAGAAGTAGGAAGCATTTATCTTTCTCTCTCTTGACCTTTTTATTTGCAGCAGCACTAAATGATGGGAAGAAATCAGAATCTACACCTTTGAAGCTTTTTTTCTTCCTTTCTTTTATTCTGCTTGAATATAGTATATGCAAGATGGTATTACCTGAAAATACTTCTGAAACAGACATGTTGAGGGCTAAAAAGAAGGGGAAAAATTAATTTACCTACATTTTCATCACAACTCCTTCTAGGTTAGTTTGTGGTTTAATGATGGGTCTTCCAGGGATGTCCTGACTTAGCCAAGCCCCTACAGCTTCACAGAGCCACTCTTCATGCATATCCACAGTGACCCAGGTGTAGGTAAGTGTGATTCCCAGTGGGAGAATTGTAATGGAATTTCTAACCAAATCAGATGGCTGTGATTATTTCTGACTTCTCCCAACTGCAGCCTTATGTCTTCCTAGTTAGTGAAATCTTGTGCAGGTGAAACAGCTTCTGTACATTCAATAGCTGCCTGAATTTGAGATTTTTGACCAAAGGACCTGTCCTATTTATATTTCTGGAAAGTAGGATACAGCGCTATTTAAGTGACAGAGCTGCAGAAGACATTTAATGAAACAATTAAATGATATAAATGTTCTTAATTCTGAAATCTTATCTCGCTAAGAAACAGAAGAGTGAAAGAGTCATGTATTAATATCTGCTTTATTGATTTTAATTTTTCCTTCCTTGCTCTTTCTCACTACTTGCAATTTCAGTAATAAAATGGAGAAAAAGGAAGAATAAGAAGGACTGAGTGTCTGTATTGAAAATCAAATTTTTAGATGAAATAATATAGACTTCTGCACAATGTTAAAAAATAGTTGCATAATTTTGTTGTTGTTGGCTTCCCTAAATTATTTAAATATGAAAGAACTGATTAAAGTAATACCTAAAAAGAAAAAAAAGTAGATATAATATAATTACTGATATACCTGTTCTTATATCAGGTGTTTTACACCTTTCAAAATATTTTAGCCATAAAGTAAATGGGTTTCGTTGCACTGAGTTTTCTCAGTATGTACTGTCCTCCTGTATTATGTGAAGGAGAAACTCTAGCAGTCAGGATAACACTTTTCTACACTGAATATATGAATAAATATTGCACTGAATATGCACAATACTGTAGCAAATGTGTTATGTTTTCTGTCTAGCTACTAATTTCCTGTCCTGGGTTTTTTTTTAATTATTCTCCGGATTACAAATTGTCCATTTAAAATCACTGAATATAGCACTGAGTTTTGTTTTTTTTTGTTTGTTTTGGTTTGATTTTTTTTTTCAGATGCCATCTGTATCTGCATGAGATTTCATGAGAAATAGCGAAGGGAAAGAAGATAATCATTACAAGAAATGGAGAGATGGTACTATGATTGAAAGGCTGAGTGCTATAGTGATATCATACAAACTGTGTGATTTGGACTTGACCTAGATAATATCTTCTTCGTGGATAATTACAAAGTTCTCCCTGGATGTTGCATATAGGTAAAACCTTATAAAATAAGGGCCTTGTTACCCTTGTAAAATCAAAGTAGCAGGCCTGCTACTTTGGTTAAGTAGAAAAGGACTGTGGGAAAGAGACTCAGCTGGAGGTATAAAAAACAAGTTATATAACCAATAAGTGTTCACATTGTGGTGTATGGTGGTTGGTTGAATGATATTTGTTATATTTAAATGGAATGTAACTGATAATGGGCTAACTGCTTAAAAAGGCCTGTTTTTTGCAATAAAGGGCTCTCCTTTACACCTGCCTGGGGACTCTACATCACTTTGCCTCATACATCTGGAATGTTAACAACCCAGCTTTCTTCATCATCTCTTAGTCACAAATTAATCCTGCTTCATCAAGATATTATGGGAGGATTGTTCTGGTCTTTTTTAAGACTTCTGAGTTGCTAGCAAATATTTATCTTAAATTTTGAGTGGTGAAAACTACAATTGTTTCAACTCTCACTAAAACTATAATCACTGAAATGTACTGGTTTTGCTTTCTTAATGAAAAAAAAGTTTTTATATTTGTGGTTATAAGTCCATTTATGAATGGAAAGGCATTACAAAATCAATAAAATAATTCTTGGGGTTTTTTTGGTTTTTGTTCATATAACAGCCTTTACTGGTGATCACAATGAAAACAGATGTTGTCACAGGAAACGGTTACAGGTTTTAAATTTTTTTCACCTGAAACATCTCTGGTCATGGTGAATCCTCACATAATAGATCTGGTAGCCTCATGAATACATTAAACAAGAGATCTGGTAGCCTCATGAATACATTAAACAAGATATGATGACTGCTTCAGTCATAAGTGCTGGTGCAGCAGACAGAATGTGTCACAGGAATGAGAGCTTGAGAAACTGGTATCTGTCTACAGTTGTAAGGAATTGACAAATAATCTAGAAAACCTTAATGCGAAGCCTGTTCATTTTTAATTCTATATACTTAGGAAGTGCTACAGGTAGTTATAAAGTATAGACATGCAAAGATATTCTTACTAATGCTGATTAAGTTATCTGATGAAAACTCTTTTACTCATTACTTATTAGGTTTTATGAGACAGCTTGATAAAATACACAGAATATAACCCACCTTCCATTAACTGACTTGGAATGGGGTGGGTTTTTTGCTTTTCAATAGGAATCAGATTAAATGTCTACACTGTAAGTGCTATTTCTCTTTTTTAAAAGAAATGTATTTATCATCTATCTATCTTAGAGAAAAATAAATCTTTTAGAACTTTTTAAGATGTTACAAGTACTATGGATATACAAATTTGCAAAGATATGTGATTTTGTGTTTTGTATGGTTATCTCTTTCAAATTTGTTTGTAACACAGCCTTTTGACCTCAGTATTGGATCTTTGTACACAGTGATAGCCTGATATGCTTCTGTGCTAAAATAAGTTGTTTGCTGCAGAAAGATTTGAAAGATACTATCAATGTTCTCAACTTTTCTTCATCTCTCTCATTCTCATTTCACAATTCTGCCAGATAATTTTGATTTGTTGTGTTGCTGAAATAATCCTTGGAGGAAAAAGCGAACAGTTATTGCCTATACCTTTAATGAGAAACTTCTTGTATAACATGAAGACTAATTTGGATGAACACTGCAGGTATACACAGAGAAAAAGTAATATCTTTTGCAAAGAACTACCATAAAAAAATCTTTGGGGAAGATACAATCTGCCTTGTACAGAAATAAAGCCAATTTTATTTCCCACTCTCCCTTAAATGTAAGCTGCTTAGTGGGGTATCTCAAAAAAAAAAGATAAAATCTAGAGATTAAGAAGTCATATGACACATAAATCAAAAGAACAGAAGGGGTTGAGAATGAATTTATAAAGAAGTAATTTTTAGCATTCTCTATAACTGGTCTGCTACAGTACTTAACCGTTATCTGCTTTTTTTAGTTATCACCATCTTTCTGGAACATGATGGATAATTGTACTTAGGAATTTGAAAGTAAAATGTGGTATTTGCATAAGGAATTCATTTTTAACTCAATTTCACCTTTACATTTTTTAGCCTCCTCTTTTAAGAAAAAGATACCTGAAATGCAAAGTTAGCTTTTGTAAGGGCATATCTTATATTGCTACAAATCACAGGACCTTCTGACTTTTGAAAGATAGGTTCCTACCCTTTACAAGATTTCTGTCCACTGTGTCTCTGTGACAGCAACCTCAATTTGATACCATAATGTAGCTGACTAGAGAAGCTGGCACAGTATCTTTGAGGATTCGAAATGAAGGTACAAATGTTACCACAAAACATTTTCAGTATTTCTAAAGTGAATGAGGGAAGAAAACATGAAAAACTTCAGTCTTTAAATAATAGAAACTGCTGAAATATGCACATCACACACTTAATCAGCAATAGAGGCCCTTTTGTTGAGAGCAATTTATCATCACATAGACAGACAGGTGATGGGTCACAGGAGAGCCTGTTTTTCTGCATGAGTCTGAAGAGGTACCTGCTCAGGTGAAACATTGAGGTTGCTACACCTGAGAGATTTAATAAGAGATTTAGTAGGGCATATCCACTCCTGGGTTACACCTGTATTTCAAACTTTTACATAAACCAACACTTAGAAATGTGTGCCTGCTAAATGCTCTGGTCTCTACTCTCCAGCAAAGGTAAACAGCTTTCTGGGTTGATGCAGCTTTCTCCCAAACACTGTTCTGCTTTCTGTTGTGCACTTCTCAATTTAGCCTTTGAAAAATAGTCCCTCCATGGAAATATTACAACAGTGTATCAAATAAAAATAAAATTTAAATTTCCTTGTAAATTAAATTTCCAAGTTGCCTTGCCATATCTCTCAGCTGATATAGTTTGTATCAATTGAATAATTTCTTTAAAATTCATCATTAACATCCCTTTCCTATGATGCTTTGATTATGAATAGATTTTTGTTAGGCTTATTCTTGCATTTGAAGGTTATCTGTTCTTTTCCTTACACTTATTTGGTTTTATCCAGCTGTGGTCCCCCCTCCTACTTTAGGACTGTAGGAACATCCTCAGCAGAACTCAGATGGAATAACTGTGCTATCTCAGAAGATGCAGGGAAGTTAGCAAAGAATATGGCAAAACTTCACCTCATTTCAAACCTGGACACAAGAACTGGGTTAACACAGAACAAATAACGTCTCAAATGTAAAAACATAAAATTCAAAAGCACTGAAAGAGACTTCTATCAGCATTAAAGCAACACCAAGAAATAGAGTTAAATATACATTTAACCTACATTTTCAATGTTTCAAATAATTTTCTTGACATTCACTGATTTCTTGTTTGCATACTCCCCATGCTATCTATTTCATTCCAGTTTATGTCTTCTGCTTTGCTGCATGTTGAAAAGCTTCACCTTCTTTTTTTTTTTTTGGCTGACCACTGCTGCAATTTCTGAGGTCTTTTTCTTCACATGGTTTTAAAGATGAGTGCTGTGATGCATCTTGCCTCGTTTGGCTGCCCCAGACTGAGGTAGACAAGTCTTGGTTGTTTCTTCAGACTTTTTAAATAGATAATTCAGAAAACAACTGCCTACACAGCATTACATTATATTGCTACACATGACATTAATTTTATTTTGAGAAAGGGCATGCAATTCTTTTATCTATTGTTATCAAATTCCCACCACAACTTATCAAGGAAATCAAGACATTTTATACCCTTAGATCTGTCTTTAAGATGCCTGAGTGTCATGGACTTAATCTGTAATTTAAATTTTTTTTAGTATTTAATTTTATGTATAATTTTAAAATTTGTCTTGCAGGTAACTTGAAGAGGAGGGGTGTGGTATTGCAAACATTGTTCTGCCTATGGCTAGAAGTACCTAGAAAGATGCATATAAAGTGAATCAGACTGCAATCCACCCTCCATTTTCTGGCATCATTCTTTTTTTTTTCATCCTAACATCATATCCTGTTCTCTTGACTCCAGAATTTGCATTGTCCCAGAAAAGCACAGCTGTCAGTTTTTAAATCAAAATTCAGCCTTTAACATAGCTTTGTTTCAGTCTGTGAATATGTATAAAACTAAGAAAAATATGCTTTTCGATGAGGACAATGAGCAACAATGCTCAAGATGGAGTGACTCGTATTTATGCATGCATATCTGTATCTCCAGCAGTTTGAAGTTTGTGGGGGGTTTTCAACTTTCAAAAGGACTTGTCACATAGATCCTCAGTCGTATGGAATACTTTTGCAAGTGCTTAATTCTTTTTCTATGAAGCTTGTTCCCAAACTTCCATCCATCAGTGCTTGAGGCACAAGCCTGTGTGGGAGCCCTGGTCCACTACGCAGCCAGAAACCTGAACACGCATCAGGAACAGATCATTTTGGAAATTGCCTATTCTCCTTTTCCCAGTAGAGTAAGTCTTTTACACATTTAGCTGCCACATTCAGAAGTCAAATGCCTTTATTATGATTGCTCATTGCCAACAGTGTGCTCTGCACTATGCAATATATAACACTGCAGGTAGGGTCTTCTCTAGGGACAAAGAATGTTGTTTTCTAGCTAATGGCAGGCAGTGAGATTGTAGCAATTTTTGAAGGCAAAATACTTTCTTGGGCTTTACTTCTACAATAAGAAAAAGACCAAAGTCTCTTAAACAAGATAGTGCAATCCTCACAGCTCCCTATTAGAGCAGAGTTTTAATTTCTTTTGGATGTTCTGATCTTGTGGACACAGCTCTAGACAATTTCTCAAAATAAGTCAATACTGACATTGCATTTTGCCATTGTTTGCTTGTTTACAGAGGAAGCTATTGTCTTTCTGTATATTTGGAGATGGGAAGTGCAGTCACAGTGCAGTGACTTGTGCTTTGTCATCCCATATGTCAGAGTCAGAAACAGCACCTACACCTTTGAACAGCACATGGTCTGTATCCAGCAGCTACATCCTTTCAAATGGTGGTGCTTTGGAAGCAATGCAGAAGGAGGCAAGATTTAGTGTGGTGGACTGCCATGCTAAGAGTGAGCTGTACACATATTTATGCAACTGCATCATGTCAGTGAACTCAAGAAGTCTACTGAACTGTGCCTAAAAGGCAGCAGTTGTATTGTCAATTACCAGCCTCTGCAGATGACATTTGGAAGCATTTGCAAGAATCTGAGATCAACAGTGCTACTTTTCCTTTTGGCTCTTCAGTTACTACAGACTGACAGACAAAGCACCTGTAAAATATCTTCTGTTGTTCTTTATAGGTAAAGTACTGAACTTTCACATACTTGCATTGCATTAATTCTCAGTGTCATGAAGTGGATCTTTCAGCTTTCTGGAATGAAGGTTGAGTTTGGTATATAGCTACTGTAAAGTCAGTTCATAGTAAACATACCTCTCCTGGCAGACAAAAATAAGAAAATATAAAGGTGTTATTTTCCAACACTGTAAATGAGGAAGAAACTTAGAAACACCTATTATTCCATTTAGTGATAGATGGTAGTATTTTTCAACAGGGTAAAATTATTTTAAAATGGGCTATGGCTTCATAGCAGTGAATTGCTACTTACAAGAGCAACTCTAGTCAGTCTGGAGGGAAGAAATACTCAGGAACTGTCAATACTAACACAGTGAGCATGGACCACACTCTCCCCTGGAACAGCTAGTAATGATGTCAGAGAATAGTCAATCATGTATTTACCCTTATCTGTTGCAATATAATCATATTACCCTGAGTTTTAAAGAGTCCTATTGCTCTTTTTTGAATCTAATTTTAGAGATTAGCCACTGTCACTGACAGTCTTATTAGGCTTAGTCAGAGCTTGTGCTTTGTTTGTAGAGATATCCTTTTATTAGATATGGTGGAGGACTAAACATTAGTATTGATATTTGTATTGGTATTAGTAAAAAAACCCCAGAAACGTAACCACCCAAACCAAACAAAAACATTGAGGAAGAAGATTAGGCTGCAAAAGGTTTATTTCACCACTGACAAATTTAGAGTGAGGTTCTCACAGCTACTAATACTGAATGGTGCTAAATCATCTGATTTGGCTTGCAGCTCACAAACTATGCGGAATTACCTTGCTAGAACATCCCATTATAATCCATTTCCTATTTCTTTCTTTCTCTTCTGAACTGACACTTCTCTAGAGAATGACTCCTTTATGGTGGAAACTCTGTAGCTAGTAACAATTCCAAGTGAGCTGTCAACAACACAAAAATATATCAGAAGAGTATGTGTGTTTTCTATCTGCATGCCTGCCTACAAATTTATTTTTCACATTTGCAAAATTTCAGCTATGGAAAAGAGTCATTAAGTACTACTGCAATATTTCCATACCACACTTCTGCTGTGACTTGGTTGGTCTCAATAATGCAGTTTTCATTACATTGTCCAGCATCTTAATCCATAAATAACATTTCGTATACTGATACTTTATCTACCTTTAAGGCAGGTAAATCTTGTGAATGTAAGAAACTAAGTTCTGAGGGAATTGATATTCCTAGCATGAAAGTTGCCATGTAACAGGGCTTGTGGCTAGGGAGACAACAGGAAGATCTTTGACTGATGAGGCCCTATGTCTATTTTTTTGGCCTTTAATAGGTTAATTCCCTGATAGCTTCCCAAAAACACTGTTGAACTGAAAACATAAAAGAGCTTTTCTGTGTTATTTTCACTATCTTTAGTATTTATGAATGTTTGTGCATGTTTTTGAAGTGCTTATGTGAAGTTTGAAGAATGATTGTTTTTAAGTATTTTTTAGATTAAGTAGCCAAAGAGGGTAGTCTGGTTTTGCACACTCTCCCCAAATTTCTGCTTAGTTTCTAAGGCAAAAAGACATACTTTCTAATTTACTCAATTGAACAGAGCCTGCTCCAAGCTGTAGAAATATAAGATCTTTTTCTCATTGATTACAGCTAAACTCTTACTCAATATCATTTTGAACTACTCTGTTGTTTCTGGCACTTACTCTCATTAATGCTATTTCAATATTGTTCTTTTAGGTTTTTTTCTCTTCAAAGAAAGTCTCTGTAATTCGTCTTGAAAGCTCTAGTCACACAGCCAAATTATTTGCATTTTTTACCCAGCGAATTGCTTTAGGCAACTGCTTTAGGAGTTCATATTTTATGCAATCTTCAGACCTTCTCTTCTTTCAGTATGAAAAGGAGGAAGAAGAAATTCACAGTCAAAATTATTCAACTGCAGAAACTTACACAATTGCAAATTTTATGGAGAATTTAACCTACACTAGAGCTGATTGCACAGCTGCTACATGTTTATACTAATGTGGGTTCCAGTTTTCCTCCAGACCCAAGCCCCAGTTGCCCATATTCTGATATGTCAGCTGATGTTCAGATTCTACTCTTGAGTGAGCCAGCTGTCTTCCCTGGCAGGAAAATGAGGGATTGCACTCAAGTCTTTTCCCTGCAGACTGTACAGTGACCAGAATCATTATGATTAAAGCCCTTTGCAGCGCCCTTCTCATATTTTCTCATATCTTTCAGACTGAACTATATTGTCCTTGCTGCTTTGACCTTATTTTTTTGCTGCAGTTCTTTCGAGGTGGGCTGCAAGACAGCCCTTTCCTTTCTGGGTAAATTTTCTGTGTGCCTCTTATGTAAAGAGTGTGATTTGTATCACAGTGAAAAAAAAGTCCTCATTCATATTTTGAATGTGCCCACAGATAAATTCATAACATCTGGTGTGAATTCTGTAACAGAAAAAGGAATCAAACTCCTAGGATTTCCTGTGCCTGAGCCAGCGGAGAAGCCACACAGATTTTTTTTGTTTGTTTATTTATTTGTTTTTTTCTTCATTTTGTTTTTAAAATAAACTCAAGAGTGCTTGTTCTCGGTCCTATTTTATCTGTAACAAGGAATCTACAAGTGAGACATCTCACAGGTCAGGCAGCTTTAACTAAGTTGTAGGGCAAGTCCCAGCTGAAGTCTCAGTGAATGGGAATCCCAGAATAAAAAGAATGAAAAGAAGACCCTTACTCATAGCTAGGTCTGAAGTCCCAGTAGAAAAATATTCAGGAGTCTAAGACCTTCAAATTAATTCCTTAAGAAAGCCTTTAGGACCATGCTCATTTCTCCTGTAGTCAACATAAATACACTACTATGTATGATCATTCTCACATTTGTGGAAGATTAGACAGGTGTATGCACTTTGAGTAGAAGCAATGTTTTATGAGGGACTGACTGGTTGGTAGGACCTGGCCTCCAGGACACAAGAAACTTTAAGAGACTTTAAGGCATTCATACATCCTCAGCATAAAGTATGTCTTCATCATTCACAAGTTACCATGAGAAGCCACTTCTAGTGCAAGTGAAGGAGACTATGATTTTTTAGGCCATGCACATCCCAAATAAATTACCTTTTGAGTTTTTTAATTACCTGATTATGATTTGTTGTTGTGTAACTTGCAGCAAATTTCTTAACACCTTTTTTGCCTCAGTTTACCAAGTTGTAAAGACAATACCCTGGCACAGTTTTTCTTTCCTATGAAACTGGCCATTGCATTAAATATTACTGAGTATTGAATTGTATATTATTGCATTAAAGAATATTGTTGGATTTGAAGAAACATTTTAGCTTCTATCAAGATCCACATGATCTTTTTGTAGTAAAACAATATTGAGGATGTATAATTTTGTTGTCCGTGAACCATCTTATGTTTGCTGAAAATACAGCATCTGTGAGATATGAAGACTGATGAATAGCCTTCTACTGCCCTAAGCTCAAGAAATGTGTAAATGACATTTTGTGTTACACTTCTTGTACTTCCAATCTGTACAAGAGCCTTTTTTTTTTTTTGGCTAAGAAAAATGGAAGATTAAAGGAACATCCTTGCCTAAATTTTTATTTCAAGATTTTGAAAAATCTTTTCCTAAATTTTAGAATCAAGCTTCTACACAGCTTTTTTGAGTATCTTCTATCCAGAAATCATAAAGTGGAGTTCAGATTCCAAATATGGGGCTGAAAATCACTGTGTCCTGGTTTGTCTTTGTAGCCCTATTAGAACTGCCTAAATCTACCCAGAGCAGGACTAAGCTTTTTATAGAAAGTTTCGACAGGTCAACATAATTTCTCTAAAATAGAGCACCATTTATTATCTACCATTAGAGTAAATAAAAGGTTTCACTCAGAAACTCATGTTATTCTTTGTCCCCTATAGAGCAGGACAGTTTAAAACCATGATGAATTATCTGCTTTGAAATATTCTTTTTCTTCAATGACATTTCACTTCAATCCATATCTTTAAGAGAGTTGGTGTAAGCTCTACACTTGTGAACACCTCACTGTTATATGGTATGATTAACAACTCTTCTGCAGTCAATCTTCCTCTTTGGGAAATATTTATCTGACCTGATTAAACACAATTCAAAATAATTTAAAAAAATTAATAATAATAACACTCTCTTGGGGTCAATGCAAATAAAATCCAAAAAGCACCTATAAACCACACTTTATGTGTCACATAACTAGAAGAGCAGTGTAAGGAGATAATATTAACAACGTTAGAGCTTTTCATGTACTATAAAATGATCCTCTAATTAACAGTTTCTTGGTTCAGGATTGTTTTTGTTTGTCTTTTATTAATTTGTTAGGTTGGGATTTTTTTGTTTTACGAGTACAAACACAGATTTGCAAATAATACATCTCCAGTTGTCCTTGAAAGCAACACACATTAAGTGGAACAATGCCATTCAAAAGATTCTGTCAGTGTTTGATGTACCCGAGGAGATATTCAGAATTAGCCTTGTACTGTATATTGTTCCCTCTTTCTCTTACTGAAGTACTTGCACCAAGTACCTCAGTAGATAAAGATTTTCTTCTCTACCTTTTTTCTTCTCAATGCCTTTGCTTAAAATGTTTTATCCAAGTGATAGAAAAGCATACCCCAGGCAATGTATCAACAAGCAACTAGCTGGTAGAAAAAGTATCCTTAAAATAAATTCCCATAAAAATATAGTGTATTGACTGTAACATTTTCAGTAAATGACTGAGATTTATGAGAAGTAAATTAAGGTGTTTTTAGAAAACCCGCTGTTATGAAGAAAGACATTTTGCAGGTGAATTTTCATTTTGTATTATAGATACTGTGTTGTTTTTGCTTTATGTCAAAAAAGTAGCAATATAAAGTATTCAGAATTACTTATTTTTATAAAGTACTAATAATGCTATGAGCAAATGAAAAAGAATAGTTTCTTGCTTCAATCTCAGTTGAAATATTTCTGGGAAGGTGGGAAACTGAACCTAAAAAGCAGCCCAACATAATTTTCATTTAAGGTACCTAATTAACCTGGTTTGACCTGAAGCTGACCTTATTTCAAGAAGTTGGGACTAAATAACATCCCAAGATAATTCCAACCTGAATTATGCTACAATCCTACAATTTAGATATGATTTTCCACAGACTTGAAATAGAGTTAAGACCAATCCTTTTATCTGCTGGACCACTTCTGAATCACAATTAAATTTCTATAAATATCCTATAAGGCTGTCATCAGAGATATTATTTAGGATTAATGGTCTATAAAATTGCAATGCTGATTTCACACCTCTTTCCAGCCACTTTACAAGGCCCAGTTAAAATCATCATGAATATCTATGTTCTATGGATTTGGGGAGCCCTAAGACCAGAAGCTCACAGTAAGCCTAATTAGAAAAAGGGTTTATTTCCTTCTACTTGCTACTGATTAAGTTGATTTTGGAATACAATATCCTGTTTTGGATGTCCAGTGGACTTCTGGGGACTTTGCACTGGGAAGTGTAAATAGGTCAAAATAGTCACCTCTGTTAAGTCCTCTTCTCACACTGCATAGATTTATAATCACAGATATACATACAATAAAGAGGGATGATATGGTTTCTGACACACACAGTCCAATTAGCCCAAGGGCTGCCTATGCCCAAATATCTCCTGAGAGGTCAAAAATGTCCTGGAAATTGTGCCAAAATATCAACAGTTTGGGTGCCCATCCACTCAAGGCTTAGGCATTAGTATCTTTAAACTAAGAGTAAACACACAGCATGAAGACTATAAAAACATTTTCTTTATAAATTTCTAAAAACATTTCAAGTGAAAAATCTGGAGAGATAAAGATTAACCAGTATAAAAACCATAGGTGCTTAAACCCAAGTCTGTGTGAGAGCTGTGAGAAAGTACTAATGTCAAAATGGGAAATTTCATTTATTGGGAAAAAAATAAATTGAGACAGTGAGTCAGAAGGTATGTGTGTAACAATTGTTAAAATATGATTAAAGTCTAAAAATACAACATAGCTGCAAGGAAGAAAAAAGAACACCATTCATACAATAATGCAGGAAACAGGAGGTGGAACAGCTGGGTGAAGCTGAAATTTTTGAGTATCTGTGATCAGTTAAATCCATTCTTAGTCGTAACATTTGGGTTTAGAGACAAATGTCTCCAAAGCCTTGCAGTGTGAAAAGCTTTCAACTGAAATTCTGTTATATTTGTCAGAGAACTAGATGTGGCAGCTTCAGTGTCATAAACAGGAATAGGCATGTTTATTTGGGGAGACCAAGGTCAAATGTTTGGGACTTCAAGGCAACAGATAATCACTAGAACTACACGTGTTAGAACTATCTCTGTTAATTTCAACTCAGTAGACTTCAATTATTGTCTGCTTCTTAAATAAAAGAAGGATCTCCCTAGCAGTTTTCAGGGGAAAAAATAGAAGTAAGGATTTGGAGGTCTCTTTCCACCAGTGTGAGCACTGAATTAGGAGATGGGCCATGGCTGAGTGCTTCCTAATATCCTTACTGCAAATGGCGGTGATTTGGGAAGGACATGAGATCTGCATCAGGGCTGTACAAGAAAACAAACCAAAACAAAACAAAAACAAACAACAAAAACCCCCAACAAAGAAACAAACAAAAAACCACAACAAAACAACACTAGCCTCTGGAAAAACATTTAGTAAAGTACTTTACTCTCCTTTCATTGCAATCACCTTACCCATTTGTGTGAATGCCATGATGTTTTTAGAGTTTCCAAACTTTCTGTCTACTTCAGTTGTTACTTTACCTTGATTTCCAGTTTTAAAACTCAGCCTGTGTTATCTCAGTACAAAAAGCTTACCTTTTTTTTTTCATATCAATCAACTCATTCATTTTTTTTCCCCAGTTTTCCTATGTTTGATTGACGAAGATTTATTACTTGATTGTTGCTAGAAAAACAATCAGGGAAACTCATCTGACAGAAAAACCTTGCTTGGCAGTGAAGAGACTAGGTATATGTTAAAGGCTTGACATTTCTTGATTTAAAGATTTCTCTATCTAACTGAATAAAACTACTGAAGTACTGAGACTCAGATCAAATCTTCACTAATCTACATCTAAGTACTCTAAATTATGTTGAACATCTGAGTATAAATAATATAAAAAATTAATAAGTACTCTATCACAGAAAATCAAGCATATTTTAATAATCAGTTTTAGCCCCTAAACAGCTATAAATAAAAAGATATAATTTTAATTACTTCATATGAGAAAACTTGGTTTTGCCATTTTAACTACTATCATCAAAGAATAAAAGATGTTTTACCTGGAAAACTAACATGTATATTTTTAAAACTATTTTATAACTTTAATAATTCTTTAGCTAGTTGTGCATTATAACAAAAGTACTATAAAATACAAAAATATTTGAATTGAGTGGTGGAATTCTAAAATATTGAGTCCTGTTCTATCTTTTTCATTGACAGATACATTTTTAATTTTCTCCTGTCTTATTCCCAAAATGTATAAAAGACATCTAGTTAATGAATGTTAATCTAAAATGAGATCTTAAAGTTAGGTATTAACAGAAGAGTGAAATAATAGATTTAATAAAAGGTATATTTTCTTTAAATTTAGCATGTACCCAAGTTAAGTTTAGAGAATAGCAAAGAAAAAGCAAACTCAACCATTTCCAAAGTCAAATGCAGAAGAAAATGGAAAAACTAGAAGTGGGAAGAAGTACTCTGGAAAAAAATTCAAAATAAAAGTATATAAGTTCCAACTCATTAGATTTTTTCTTCATACATATTTTCTTAAATTCTACCATTTATTGATACTTGACATTAGGGACATGATTTTAGGTGAAGATAGTAGTAAAAAAATGGCAGGGGTGAGTGATAGAATAACTGTGTATTGCAGTGATTGTTCTTCCTTTTAAATACTCTGTTTTTGTAATTTTGAAACTTGTAATTTTTAAACTCATAATATGCCTGATTGCTTATACATGTAACAGTGGAATAGCTGCAGACTAATACTACTCCATACAGTAGGAGAGAGGAAATTTTTTAAATTATGACTTTTCTACTTCCTCTCCAGCTGAAAGATCACACCAAGAAAGTTGAAATAGAATTGCTGAACTGCCATTTTAAAGTAGTAATTAAATAGCACATAACATGTCCATGAGAATATGACCAAAAGAAACATTTTTTTCAAACTATCTTGTCATTGAATAACCTCTATATAATATTTCATTATTTACTACTGGTCACAAGGCTTGCAGTTCTAGAATTACTAAAGCAGTAATGTCAAAAATTGGCCTGGTACCTCAGCTGCTTCAAATCAGATACCCCAATGGGCTTTGATGACTTGAGTCAGTCCTAGTGAATATGCTCCTCTTTAATATCTTTGTTGGCTTTCAGTGTAGCTTAAAATTGAGTTAATTCACAGAGACATTCTGAAGAAGAGAAGTTTAAGCATCACCAACCTAAAAACATCAGCTGCCAGCTGTTTGCTGAATGTGTGAATATCATCTTTTTCTTGGAGCCCATGACAGCAGTCCTATGATGAAATCTGAAGCTGAAGTGTGTTCTGTATATAAATAGGACCTAGGGTAGGATGTGAGGCATGGGATATCAAACCATATAGGATGTTTTTATAAAATAAGAGGAGACAGAGTTTTCAACTTGAAATTGTTAAAGCTGAGCATGGAAAGTTAAAGAGCCACATTCTGACCTTCAATAGAACAGCCTCCCATGAAAAAAAAAAGTCTTACAAACGAGGTAAAATCTGAAAGTCAAGTAATTTTTTTTTTCCCAGCTACACAGAATTGTAATTGGGTAAACAGAAACAAGATTCAGTTAAAAATACTTATTTCCATATATATATTATTTCTTGAGGTCACTTTCTTAAATAAATAAATTCATGTTAGCTTTTAAAATGCTCATACTAAGAATATCTTAGGTGCCAAATTATATTTTTAAGGTTTCCTTGTGAACTATTGACTCAGGCCGTGAATGGCAACTGCAGGTGTAAGAGCTATGTAATTCATCACCCATTAAAGGTCTGACAACCAATACCTTCATGTTCTTATAGTTAACTAGACCAAAGGCTCACCAAATCTGCAAAGACTATCTGACTATTTTCCAGAAGCCTCTTTTACCTAGAGGAGTGCAACAGAGTAAGCACAAGCAGGACTCTCATTCTTGGAGGAGGAACACATTACACCCTTTTGAAAATTCAGTGTATTGCAGCAATGAAAACAAAGGGTAGCTAGTAGTGTAATAGTCTTTCTTGAGATCCTTAACAGTTAGTTCAATGGTAATTTTTTTAAACTCATAAATATTTGTTACAGTAGTCAAAATTATATGTATATTGAAAGGTTAACACTTTAATTAGGAAATTTTATGGAGGACGTATATGATATGTAGACATTTAGATTCTGTCAGAACAAAGACATCTTTTATGCATTGAATTTAAAAATATGTTTCTGAAACATCACCAGAAAGAGTTCTTACTTCAGTCAACTTTCTAAGAACTGAGACAACTCAGAAAAGGAAGGATATCAGAAGAGCCACATGGGAGAAATTTGGCACTGTCTCCATCTTTGCTAGTTAGACTCTCATTTCCTTGGACTTCTTATTTTTGAGATGCTCGATTACTCAGGTAACCAATACATATGTCTTGTCCGTAGTACCCTAGCAGGTTATGCATATTTGCTAGTTAATATTATGGCAATAAATATTACCATAATAATGAAAGGTTACCATGAAAACAAATTGTTAATGAAGTTGTTGATTTCAAGGGGGTCTAGAGAATGTCCAGTGAGGCATCAAAAAGGCAGGAATCTGTCTCTGGGGCTGCCTTCTGGAGCATGGCATTTCAGATCCTGTCCTATACAAAGTGACAGCTACTTGCCACCAAAGAAAAAAGCATGCTGTTCTATGGTTCCTGCTTCTCAGCAGGAACTTCTCCTTGTCAAGAAAAGTTTTTGTAGTGAGTTAGTGTCTACAGAATAAGAAAAAAAAGCTATTTTGTGATTATAGTAAAAGACTTCCAGGGTGACCTCTGGCTGATTATTTGACCTGCCATCAGTGCTTTTCTAGGTGGCAGGTCAGATGACCTAGAGCTTGGAAACTTATTTTCCTGTCATTGCTCTCGTTCTTATGAACAAGAGGAGTTCAGTTTTGGTAAATCATTTCACTTAGAGCCTTCAAGTCTGCAAAACACTTATGCAAATGTTTAATTTTAAACATGTGAATAGTACTATTAACTGGTGGGACTACTCACATACCTAAAACTAAGGACATGCTTAAGTGCTTCACTAATAACAGTGAAGGAGGGGGAAAGAACACCCATGACCTCCATTTATGTTATTGCTTCATTAATTTTTTTATTTACAGTCTCTTTTATGGCATTCATCGTCACAATATTGCAGCATGTCAAGAATATTAATGTTGCCATTCATTTGCCTTTGCTTGACAACTGTTATGCTTCACAAAAAAAAGAGGAAAAGAAGATCTTGTGGAACACTGGATGGCTTATGTAGATAATCATGACAATTTCTTAATGTAATTAGGAAAAAAGCAATTAAAATTTCACACAAATCCATCAAACCATTAAAATGATAACAACTTCAACTTTAGCGTGCCCTAAGTTTTTCAACAATCTCAATTTTCCTTTTTATTAAAAAAAAGAAAAACAAATTACTCCCATATGATGGAGATCCTTTCTGGAAGCATCTCTAGCTAACCAAAGTGAACCAAAGGAAGCTGTCATGTTTTTGAAATGTTTGCTTAGAAACTACTAATTATTATGTAATTTCTTCCTTTGCTATTCCACAGATGGTATGTTAAAGGTCCCACCCTGGGAACTCTCTAGTGTTAAGGGTATGTTCCATGCATCTAATTAAAGAAACTCATGTTGCTTAAAATGTTAGCAAGATAAGATAGTACTTCTTCATACAAAACTAAACCCATGCCACAATATAATACATTTTGAAATCTGTTCTTTTGTGCTCCCTGTTTTTCTTCCATTTGCTTCTTTAGCTAACACTGGAAATGCAAATTTTAATGGCTGAAACTTCTACTGGTTGATGAATGTGAGAACTAGAGAGTTGAATAAAAAGTAATGCCCAGTCTCTCAGGTGGAACTGCTGATTCTCTTGGGTGCTCTCCCTGAGTCTGTCCCCAATTTATTAGTGACAGAAAAGATTATTAAATCTGCTTTTTAAAATGTTATGAACTATAATAAACAAAAATTAAGTATGACATAATTAATCACTTAGGCAGGATGATTACAATTTTCATCAAGCTAATTGAAAACTAAGTTTTACCATTATCAATTTAATATTGTTTAGCAGAAGTGTTTGTGATAAACTTGGATTTATGATCTATGTTCCTTTGCAAGTATTAGGCTTAAGCCCTGTCATTTTCTGCTGAAGGCAACACCTAGTCAGCTAAGTAGCTTCAAAAAATGGATCCTATCTTTAGGTTTGTTGACCACCTGGTATTGACAGACCTGTGTTGCATCTGCAGACTGGTCAGTGCTGTACCAACACCTTGCTGGAGCCAATCCTGTTACATCCTGTCAATGCTTTCTGAGCTGGAGCTGACTTACAGGCAGCCAGGCTGGACATCACAGGCAGAACTAACATTATAAACTGTCCTGGTTCTGGCCAGGACAGGGTTAATTTCTGCAGCAGTAAGGAGAGGGTGTGCTGGGACCTGAAGGTTATTCTATACCACCTCATACCGTTGCTGGGGATAGGAGGATGGGAGTCTCTTCCAGTGAAAAGGGGTCCCTTCTATTTGAGTAGGCATGGCAGAGAGAGCGATGGGATAATGCCTGTTCCAAGCTGGAGGGAGGGGTCAGGGTGGGATGGCTGCAGTCAGGCCAGGTCAGGCTCTGTGGTGAGCATTTGGCAAGTGGATCACTTGCCTGTCTCCTGTACACTTTTTATTAAATTGTTGCTGTTACTGTTCATTTTCTTATCTCACTGCTGTTTCCAATAAATTGCTCGTCTCAACCTGTGATCTCCAGCTTTTGTGCCTCCAATTCTCCTGTCCAGCTCTCTGCAGGGGGAGACTGAATGAGCAAGTGACATGGTTTGGAGAGTCTCAATGGGAGCACTAAATTGAGGTGTCCCATTCCTAAACCATGACAGATGCCTGCACACATCTGTGAGTAGATGAAGATGAAGTTTCCCAGCTCTTCCACTAAGCTAAATTTGACTTTGAGATTTCCACTACTGGAAAGCATCTCAAAGTTGTAATACTAAACTTCAGTAAGCATTTGTGAATTGATGCTAAGGGGTTGGGAATTTCATTGTTAAATAGTCACAAACTGGTTTTGTTACAGAAGTCTTAATAATTTTACTGACTAATGAGTATATTAAATCATGAGAGGTTTTTTTAGCTAATATATATCAGTTCCATCTAGAAAGAAAAAACCCAAAATTTGTTTTCTATATATATATATTTATATATATATATCTACTATATATAATTTAATACCATTTTATGTATTTTAACAACATTGACTTCAAAGAACTTTTGCTGTATATAATGTTAAAATATATATACTTTCTCAAATATTTGCTAAGCAGAAAGGGCGGGTTTTTCTAATGCAGTCTGCTTCTGAATTTGTGCAGCATCAGATTTCCAGGGTGATTCTGGTATGAAGACTCTAGCAAATAGAACATTTTGCATGTTACCCTATTAGAAAGTGTTATGGATTAATGCAAAAGGTTAGCCTTATCACAATTTGTGCAGTACAGCATGCTACAGCACATTAAGAGTTGGAATACATCAAGGGCTAATATTCTAATACATTTTTTCATTAATAGAAAGACAAGAAACTAGAAGCTTTACATAATCAAGGTTAAAGGTTTCTGTAAAATATTAAAATTATGTTTCCTTTTTAAACATTTAAACCTGCAATTAGAGGTGTATCCAAGACATATAAGTATGATCTTGAAACCCAAAGAAAAACTGGCCATGTTGTCAGATCAGAGGCTTTCATAAAAGAATTCGATTTGTCTCAGAATGTTGTTATATGAAGAAAGGTTAGGGAAAAACCATCAGAATTTGTACCAGTTCATTTTCTAGTTATCTCTGAGTCTGAATGTTTGAGTTCAATATCTTGGTGTAGATCTATTTCCAGGTTCAATCTCATCCAGATGGTGGACATGTGTCTGTCTTTCAGTAGATTGAATCTATTAATGATTGAATAGGCATAAAAGAATATGTATACTATTTGTTTTCTAAGCAATTCTAAGTGTAGATACATTATACGAGCACAAATACTTTGGCACAAGGTCTTCCATTCCCAACATCTTCTGTTAATACTGTGATTACCACTCAGAAAGTGGTTCAGTGACATCAGACTTCTGTCATGGAACTCTGGGACCCTACAGAAGTTACCTTATAATTTAAGCTTTTGTCATTGTTAGGATTTACTAGGCTGAACTTTTTTCCTCATTTGGTCTGTACCATCCTCAGCTTTTAATGTATGACGTGATGACAAAAGGTGATGAGTAGTCAGCATGGATTCACCAGAGGTAAATCATGCTTGACCAACCTCATTGCCTTCTGTGATGTAAAAACTACCTGGATGGATGAGAGGAGAGCAGTGGATATTTTTTACCTCCACTTCAGCAAGGCTTTTGACACTGTCTCTCCCAGTGTCCTCACAGGCAAACTCAGGAAGCGTGGACTGGATGAGTGACAGTGGCGTGGGGTGAGAAGTGGCAGATCAGCAGATCCCAGTGTCATAATCAGTGGCACAGGGTCAAGTTGGAGGCCTGTCACTCGTGGTGCCCCCCAAAGCTGGGAGAAGTGGCCAATAGCCCAGAGTGCTGTGCAGCCCTTCAGAAGGACCAGCANGTGTATGTTTATGTGTATATATACTTTTAGCACTATTAGGCTTTTTAAGCAGTCCTGTGTGGTGTTGAGCTGCACCGAATCCTGTGATAACCAATATTATCTAAAACCTCTCAAAATTGTTTTCAGAAATGAGGTACAATGTGTAAAGAACAAGATATGCATTACACTGTAAGTACAGATTCAGATGAATGCCACACTGTTTAATTAAAAGTAAAATTCCTGCAATAACATCATAATGAACCTTATAAATGGTTTTCTCAGAAAACTCCGTTTCATAAGTCATTATAGTGCATGCTCTGTTTCAGGAGGAAGCTACTTCCAAAAAAAGCCAATATTGTGACTTTCTGGAATGCTTTGCACAATAATACAAGTTCCTACTGATAGTTTCATAGATAATATCTAGTACATGCTAGGAGTTCAGAATAAGTCGATAATATGGTTCTTTATTTGTATACTTTGCAGGGAAAATGTACCTGTAATACTTGATCACAGTTATCCCTGTGATCTACTTCCTGAAACTACTAAACGAAGTATCCATTCTCATTTATCCATTCTCAGATTAAACTCATCCAAGATTTGACCTCGTGTGCTGAAATAGATCTTGGCTTATTTTTCTTTCATTGTTTTTCCCCCATGTAGACTCAAGATACCTAACATTTATCTTACACAACACTGAAAAACTGCTACATTTCCTAAAATGAGGAAAAATTGTTACTGAAATAAAAATTTTTGTTGTGTTTTTCCCTCCAAAGCCCACTTTTTCTATGGTATGCTTAATCAACATTTCTGTTTATGCTTAATAAACAGAAATGTTATGCTTTCTGTTTATGCTTAATCAACATTTCTATGCTGTAAGGAGGAATGAAATGGCATCAATTAAAGAATCTATAAGACAAAAATAATTATTAGGCAAATTTATAGTACTGTACAGTTAGAAATTTATGAATTAAAACTTCATATTGAAACTTCTATATAATTTATTAAATTTATAAATTTGTGAAGAACTGAAAGCAGTAAATTCATTATTGCAAGAATGTAAGGTTATGCAATGTTGAGAAGAGACAGTGATGGTTTAATAAAAGTCCTAAGCAAAGCAAGATCTGTAGGAACATTTTATCAACTAACTAAAAAGGTGAAAAAAAAATTAAAAGTGTAAATACAATGGCTGTAGTGATAATGACACTTTCTTTCAAGGCTGTAACACTTTCCTGATGATCTAGTATGATCATCTCTTAAATAGCATTTCTAACTTGTTCTGAAACAAAATGCCGTACACATATAAACAATAAGTCTTGGATGATAAATATCATTGTCAATCAAATGTATAATCTTAAATAAGAATGCCAAGTATATTTAGCAACATTGTTTCTCCACAACATTGTGCCACTGACATAAATCATGTTTTTCATGTTTACTTCAACAGAGGTATATGGACCTTATCTTCCATCCTGTGATTTTGCCCAACATCCATGCCAAGTTGCCAGAGATTTTATTTTTGCAGTATCTGTTATTGGGAGTTTCAGAGTATCTACATTCTTTTTTGTCCACTGTCATTGATTTCAAAGGCTGACTTTCAACCTAATGTTTCAAAACAATGGAGACAATGGAGCACACTTTGAAGGCCCTTGTTTTCTAAGTGTCCATACTGATCTACAGTAAAAGTGGAAAATCTGCTATGAATTGTAAGTTAATATTTGTAAGCTCTGGGTATACCCTTATTATTGGTAATAAATAGAAAGAATATTCAACAAAGGCTATTTGCCTTTTATGTAATTTTAGCACTCTACTAAGGAAAGAAATCAGTTTTAAGCATTCTATTGTCTCTGATGTACGCTTTGAAAGATGTTTAATGGCAATTTAAATGACATTATAATAAAAAGGCTGATGAAGTCTAGATTTCCATCCTTTATTCCAATGGTAAGCTGTTAATCTGCTGTTGTTCTTCCCTTTTTTCTCTTTTCTTTGTGACAGTGACATTTTTTCTTAATTTCAACAAAGAAGACATGCAGCATTGCACATTTGCATGTTCAATAATGTTGTATATTGACATACATTTTAAATTTAAGACCATGAATTTGTATCCAGAGACTATTATCACAGGATGCTTAAGTAGTGAAAAAGCATATTTTTCTTCTTGTATACTTTCCTTTCTGTAGGGAAAGTTTTTTGGTAATTTATATGTAAGACCACATCTTCTCATCAGAATAAGTTGCTTTAACCAGAACATGCTACTTTTTCCAGGCACATTAGCAAGAATAGTCTAAGTTTATAACTACAGGGTTTGTGAGTGGTCACAAAGTTTACAGTTTCAGTAGTTAGTCAGCAAGACAATCTGTCAAGCACGAGTTAAATTAAATACTTTGCATAGGAAAACACAGTACTGCTATGACACTGCAGAAAGGTTACCCTTGAGATATTGTGCAGACATCTTAATTTATGGTAGCACATCAATTAAAGAAGCAATGGGAAGTGACACATGCTTGAGACCTGAATTCTAAAAGCGTGATGGCGTATTGCCTGCTATGGTGACCAAAGTTTCTAACTCCAAAGCATGCTGCAGTCCTTGAACTGAATTAAGTCAGTGTGGGAACACCATTTGCTGTAGGCAAAGGTTGGCTGTATTCGGAAGAGACAAGATGCTGTAATCTGTGGCTCAGAATTTTGATATCTTTAGATGCAAAAATAGATGGGAGTGCGGACAGGAGCTTTTAGTGTATGAAATTGGAACATAAACCAAGGTATGCTGTACTAAAGCTTGGCAGCTTCAAAACAGGATTCCTCTCTTCTCCCCCTTAACAACAAAGTTAATCAGAAGAACAAGTTAGCACGATCATAGCACATTCTCTGTGACTGGGAATTTTGGTACGGCGTACCTTAAAAAAAGAATCACTATTTTGGTGTGTGTGCTGAAGCAAATATGAGTATCACAATCGTATGCATATAATTTATAATTTATTATCAAGGGGCTCTGTCCAAAAACATGAAGTGGTACAGTGACATAAAAGGATATTACAAATAGGACTGAGAATTGCAATGGATGTGATCTATGGGTAAATACAGAAAGGAAGTAAAAATTTCACAATACCAACATCTGAAATATAGTTATATGGCTATAAATTCTTATTTTTTTCAACTTTAAAAAACACATTTAAAACAAACAATCAAACAAAATATATCATACTTGAATATTCAATAGCATATAACCCCCATTAAATTACAGATATGACCTTTATGAGATGAGACATGACCTTTAATTTGTTAAGGACAAAGTTTTGCCTGGCATTACTTTACAAGATAAGTTTTCTTCTAGTATGAAGAGCTATAGATTATGAGAACCTACTTTTGAAGAGTTCTATCCAGAATCTTCCTTCTTAAAATAATGGGTGCAGCTAAAGAAGCATTTCTAAAAAATCAATCAAATCAGGTTTCAGCAGAGCTGCACATACATAATCTTTTCACTGAAATCAGGATAAAGGGTAAAAGCCCTTTGTTCCAAATAGGTTGTCTGTCATTAACTTTTTTATATTAATAATAGCAATTGCACTAAACTGCTTTGGAAAATTAACTAGGTTGGGGGGTTTGGGGTGGTTTTGGGTTTTTTATTTGTTTTTGTCTGGGTATAAGCCTCAGTCTTAATGGAATCTTATGTCAAAATATAGGTCTAAGCCAGTTCAGGATAGAAAACCTATTAGACATCAGTGATATAGCAATAATTTGATTTCTGCTTCGGAAACATAATACAAACTTACAAACTAAAAATAAACCTACTGATATTTCCTGTTTTTCTTTAGTGCTGATTTCCTGTTTTCCTTTAGTGCTGATACCCTAGAGGAAAACAGAAAGATGACAGACATAACATGAAATGGCCCTGTGAACATTTCTAACACTGTAGTGCCAACCAATAAACAATATTTTATTGCTGCTGAAGAGCTGACATTTGCCAGCTGCTGGTTCTGAACTAATTGCTGTGATACAGATTGTTAGACTGAATTCAGAGGTTCAGGTGTAGAACAAGCTGTATTCAGATGTAGTGGTGGTAAAAGAAAAAAATGGTTAGAAAAGCTATCTTATCATTCAGCAAAATTTTAGTTTTTCCTGCCTTTGCCCAGGCAAATGTCGTCATTATCACTAATTTTCAAATATTTTCTGTCTTCTAACTCCATGGAGACTTCTGGGTTTTTCAGTGCTCTAGTAGTTACTAGAAAGATTTAAAGTGACAAATCAGGACTGACATGATATTTTTACCACCAAGAAGCAAAAAAGAGGAGCAGTATTAAAAGAAAAGCTTCCTGAGAATAAAGGCCCCAGGCAGGAGGAAGATGAAATAGAGTAGCCTTAGGTAAACCCACCCTAAAACTACAAGGAGTTTTAGCATTACATTGGCACTCTGCTGTCCCAGAGGGAGTAGTGGGCTTTGAAAGTAGAACTGGAAGTCTGAGGGTTGAAATGCAACTGAAGTTAGGGGCTGAGTCACTGGTTCATAGCTGTGTGAAGATGCTCTAAGCCTACATTTCTGTTCTAGGTCCAACATTATTGCTGTACATAAATACTGCCCTCTTACTGATTTTAACTTGAAACTGAAGTAAGGGTCCAACAGACAGACAGACTGGATTAGTTAATAGTTAAATATATTTTTCTTCTTGAAGCAGGTATTTGGGTTGAGCCATGAAAACACGACTCCTAGGAGTTACAATATATCTTAGAACTAAAGACACGGTGATTCTGTTCTGAAGCACCAACAAAAGTAGACAACCTTTCAGACGATTAATCAAAGTGTTTACAGTTTTTGTTTCAAGCTGGTTGAAAGCATAATAAATACTGAACAAGGAAAATTAATCTGTTTCTGCTGCTTCCTGTCTCACCACTTTGGGGATATTGAATAACATTTCCTGTCCAGAGTCAGACACAAAAGTGTCATGTATTACACCTGCTGCTTCCTTAAAATTGCTTTCTCCCTTAAGTGTATCTAATTCCATAAACAATGTCAATGCCAGTTTAAATTTGAGAATCTATGAGTTGTGACTTGAAAAGATACAAGAGGGAGGAGGCTTAATTTTATCTCCCTGTAAATTAGAAGAAAATATGTTTTTTTTTGTTTGTTTGGTTGGTTTTTTTGTTTTGTTTTTGTTGTTTGTTTGTTTGTTTTTGGGGGTTGTTTTTTGTTTGTTTTGGTTTTGTTGTTGTTGTTGTTGTTTGTTTGGGTTTTTTTTAATTTGAAGACAGAATGCCTCTTCAGCAAGAAATAAAAACCTGCTCCTACTCTTCAGCTTTCGAAGTTGTGTTTGTCATAGGGAAGTTATAAGTTCTGTAACTGCAACTTCTTAACAGTGTGACATACAGAGTGAACTTTATGATATGGGAGAGGTCAAGCTGTGATATTCATCTGCATTAAATCCTCTAAATTCAGCTGCACTGGTGACTAATGTCCACTGTGAATGCAGAACTGCTTGTCCTGAAGTTACTGTACACTGTGCTTTAAGAAATTTAGTCTCTGAAATAAGACTGGCAATTTATTATGTCCTCTGTGAATCCTAGACATTCTCAGAGAGAAAAATGACTATAGAAAGGTAAATGTGTTACAAACTTGTGGCAAACATGAGAAAATCTAGAAAAATGCTATGTAGTCCTCACAGCACCAATATCTGGAAGGTGCTATGAAGAATGTATAAGACATTGCAGGTCAAGGGCTTCGTTGGTACCAGACAAAATGCCCAAACTTCAATGTATACATTTATCAGAATTGCATTTATCTGAATTTATCTGAATTTCACAAGAAGCAGATAGCATATCATATTTTCTCAAAGCTATGGCAGCTTCTCCATCCTTGAGTATACAAAACTTAACATAGCTCACAAACATCCACTGTCACTGCAATTAAGAGTTCTAAGGATGGAAGGACAAACCTAAAAAAAAAAATAAAAAGGAATTGCTAAACAAGAATTAATTTAGAGAAAAGCTCTGACTTTCATATATAGGATTCTTACCTTATCAAAACTCAAGGTTAATCCTAATTAAGGCATAGAAGTCTTTAACAGGGAAGGACAAGTGCACCAATCTCTTTCAGCTAATGAAAGGGAAAGAATTGGAAGTTATAGTCTTGGGCATAAGTGAGGAAAAAGAGATTACAGTAATGGGGCAAAACAGTACTTTCTATTTATCTGTTTAATACTTCAGATTTTTGCCTAGTGCCATGCCAGTATCCTTGGAGAAAAGCTGAAATTGAATGTCACTGTTGTAGCAATCTTTGAAATATTTCAGCATTTATTTGTTTTATTATTTGTGTGTTCACTCGGAGTTAGGCAACTAAAATCTTACCTTCTCTTCCTCCTTTTTTAAAAGTTTTTCTTTTTTTCCACAAACCACTTTTTTGTAACATCCTTTTATGAAAAAAATACAAGTAGTTCCCAGATTAATAATTAATATTTGCCCATATTTATGAAATGATAAGTGAATAGACTTTGCATTTTGGTGAATTTCCCTGGTTTAGATCAGCCTTATTTCTTTGCTTGTGGATTAGCACTCTTTCTTTCTTTCTTTCGGACTTGATAGTAAAATAAAAAAAAGAAAAAAGAGTTAGACAATCCAAACTTCAAACAATCATTGGGTCTGACGGAGAAAAATATTTAAGCCTTCACCCTGAACTCTATTTTTAAGTGCTCTGCTGATATGGAGTCATTATAAATTAAATATTTTTCCTTTTTTTTTTTTTTTTTTTTTAAGACAAGTGTGTAGATTTTAACCAAATTACTTTGGCTACAAATAAAAGTCACTCAGCTTCATGATCATAAATAATGCATTTTAATACAGAGTGCAAACTCAGTAGCATTTATAATCTGCCCACAGTCTTCCTAATAAATTAGGTCAAATTAATAGTTGATGTTATGCGTACTGACATGAGTGAAATTACATTAAAGTTTAATTTGGCCCACTGCTTAAAATTCAGTTTTGAACCTCTAGGGTTAGACAATTTGCATTATGAAGAACTGATTCTGTATTAAGGTTACTTTTGACTATGTATGTTCAGAAGTTTGATTTAAAGCTCAGATATATAAATGATGATCAATAGATGACCAATTTTGAAGAGGAGAAATTATAATAATATTGATAATAACCACTGTGAAACAATGTCTCATTTTCAAACTGGCTGTCATTGCTTCTGTAAAGGCACAACCCATTGCACACACAGTTTGAGATAGAGCCCCTAAACAGAACTCTAAAGCATTTGTGTATGAGGGGAGAGCAGTGCTACCACCCACCCCTGAAGGCAAGACAACTGAGGTTCTTTTTAATGATAGAACCAGTTCTTTTTAATGATAGAACCCTTTGACTGGATTAGAGTGAAATGACCCTAAATGGCTGATATTTATAAATATATATATATAGCAGGTTTATTTCAAACCAATTTGGTCACAACGGAAAGGAGATATGTACCTGTTTTCGTTATTTATAGAAATATAGGGATATAAAATGCAAACATAACCTTTTAGAGAATGTATAAAGAAAGAAAGTGTAAGGAAGAATAAGAGTAGAAAGATATCACCACCATGAATCCAGTCAGGAGACCTGCAATCACAGTGTCTGTTGAAGTGGTAGTTGCTGTCTTGATCCTTTGGGGGTGGGGGAAACCCACAAAATATAAAGTTAAAATATAAAGTTAAATATAGTTTAAATAAGTTTAAATATAATTTAATAAAGTTTAATAAAGTTAAATACATGTAAATAAAGTTTAAATATAAAAATATAAAGTTAAAATATAAAATAGATGGGTTAATATACCTTATCAGGTATATTAATTATCAAGTTCAGGTGGGAATGCCCAGGTGGGAGAGTTGTACACTGTTGCAGCACTGTGAACCATGTGCTCTGGGGGAAGGCCCCAGAAATGAGTCTGGGGGTACTCTGATGATTTATGACACCTTCTAAGACTTGACAACTATCTCTAATGCCAGCATAGATGAGCGAGATAAGTCTCATCCTGAACACCTTCAGGACTATATGCGAATGTCACAAAAATTCCCCTGGGTGTAGGGGAACAGTTTCACACCTGAGCCAGTTGTGTCAGGGAGTTGTGTTAGGAAGGACATTTGGAATGATAAGAAAAGCTTTATCCCATCTAGCAGGATTTGCTTTTTATCAGCTTCTTTCCTTGTCTGGCTCAAACCCCAGCTTGTTGTTAAACTGGTTGGTTTGGCACGGTCACTCTTTGGTTCTCACCCTCTGTACCTGGGCTGTTTTCATGAAGATCAGAGCTTTCCCCACCACACTGCCTCCTCTCTTCCTGGCCTTCAGCTGGGGGTGCAAACCTCAGCAAAGCACTCTGATGCTTTTGCCAATGGCCAATTGTTTGAGTCATTAACTCAACATTTCAGTCTCTCATGGGCAATGAATGTAATCTACCTTGATGTTAGCACGATCTGTGAAAGCATCTTTGTATCTAAACCATGTTGTTATGGTTGAGCTAGGTGAATTATTAGAACTAAGCTTCTGTAGTAGCTGGACTGGGTTGGGAGCAAGCTTACTAAAAAAGTGCCTGGGTATCCCAGTGAACAGCAACTTGAACATAAGCGAGCACTGCATCCTCCCAGGAACAAAGTTTACTGGCATACTGTGGTAGAAATATTGATGGTATATGAAGGAAGTGGTTACTCTCCTCTAATAAACAGAGAAAATATGAAGAATAACGCACCCAGTTTTGCCCTTCCCAATCCAGGAAAGACACCTATAAACTGAAGTGAGCTCAGAGAATGGCCATCAAGTTCTTGGAGTACTTCCCTCAGGAGGAAAGGCTGAGAAGCTGGGAGGGTTATCAAGTGTGTTCAGCCTGGAATTTGTCTGACTAGATGTGGAGTACATAAATCAGAACACCATATGAAGGCAGGTCTAGACATCTGCATTGCTAATATGACACAGGATTTATAGAAACCTATGCCCATCTGGAGCAGCAGGCAGAGGCCAAGCAGGATCAGATGAATAAAACAGATTTAGAAGCTTATGTTTGTGCAAGTGTTTGCTACAACAGTGACTAGCAAGTGGTAATAGGAACCCTAGTGACTAACTGCTGGTACTAAGTGAACCTAAAAGTAGCAAGGATGAGATAGGGCCAGCTGGTAGGTTAGCTGACACAGTGGCACAGTGGTACTTATTGCATTTTCATATGTGATGCTCAGTGCTGTCCAAAATGTGTAACTACAGAAATCTAGAAGAAAACTAGAAAAAAAAAACTAGAAAGGGAAACCAAATGCATTGTGACCATATGCAACTTACTGATGGTTCAATGTACCGTTAATAGCAAATTATTATCAATAAAACGAAAGAACTGAAAAAGAGCAAGAACCAAGGATAGGCTTAACCAAAGAGCTTTCATTTCACAAAGCTATAAGCACCTGAAAAAGAAATGCAATAAGAAGGTTTCTCAGCTATAACTAATATTGTTAACTAAAAAATTAACTGTCCTTTACTACCATAACACCCTGCTCCCAATAGTTCATTGTGAAGCCAGGTTTCAAGTATAACTTTTCATCATACAACTCATTTTCATCATAAAACAGATTTCCTACTGTGATTTTTTTCTTCAATGTGCTGTAAGTATCTTTGAGGAACATTGGGCATATGTAGAGAATATGGGGAGATGATGGCTAACAAATATGAAACAAATAATAATTAATTTATAAATAACAGTACCTATGAACTAGATTTTTCCTGCTCTTTCATGTCCTTGAAAAATTTTGATATAAAGTTTAATAAACACAATTTTATTCTGAAAACAAGGACATTTGTTTTCTGTCAGAGAAAATAGTGTATGTAAAATTAAATATCAAAAGTTAAAACATCCATACTAAAGTTTCAGTAGCTATATATAGTGAAAAAATACTTTGTAAATCACTAATTCTTCCAGTTTAAGGAAAAAAATTGACAGATCAAAGTATGGAATATTTTCTCTTTTCTCGGAACAAGTAGTGATGCAGTATTAGATGGTTTTCTTTAAGAGTTTTGAATTTAGTTTTCTAGAGTTGTAGTTGTATATAAAGTCTCTCACCTGTGCAAAATATCTTTCACCTCTCCTTGTTGATCTTCTTAGCTGATTTAGGTTTTCTGATATCATTAAAATTTTTTTGCTTCTTGCTAGCTTTCAGGTTTGCCAACTGTCATCTCTGGTATAATAGATTTCATTAGAAAAGTTGACATTCAAGGAATGTATTTAAGGACATGTTATCTCAATTCTGAAAACTGTGCTCTTTCTTAGTGATTTCATTGTAGTAGTTAATTGTAAATCTCTTAGGAAAAAGTGTCATCTTCTAAAAAATTTCACTGATCCCTGTACAAAAGTGTATTATTATTTTATCAGAATGTTGCAAAATATTTAAATACTAGGAAATGGTGCTGTGAATTTTAGCTAATGTAAAAAAATGCTATGTGTTAATAGAAATTCATGCAGCATTTCCTGTAAGATGTTAAATTTTGAGTGCTACTTATAGTGGAAAGCAGAACCAGAATTCTAAATATATTATTGAGCTTCAATAAATTTTTGATAAGTATTTACAGATAAAAATAATTCCAGAGAAGTAGAAATACACTCATTACAATATCTATGATATTTAAAGTTTTATTTTGAGTAAGTGCAGCTAAATGTCTGTTTTTTAAATAAAATAGAAAAAAATTGCAAAGAAAAATTAGAATTATATCTAGTGGAATGGGGAAATAGTCAATATGAAAAATAATTATTTAAGTGATGTAGTGCAAGCTTATATTGAGCTGAACAACTTTCCTTCATCAAATAACTTTAAAAAATCAGGATTTGCAGAGCACTATTAATTTTTTGTCTACACACGCCTTGTATTATGTCTGTAAAAATTTTCAAATTAAATTAGGTTTGCTATTAGGCCTAAGTATGTTTAACCAATGGGAAGAATTTGAGAAAAGGACACATGAACTGTGTACTTGGAGGGAAAAAATTTAGTTTTCCACAGGGGGACAAAGAGAGGCACATTCATATGGGCACACACATATTAAACCATTTTTCTCTTCATTGGCAGGCATAATATTGGAAACCTCCTGCCTGGGAGTGAAGAGTCTAAAGCCAAAGATGAGGGAAGACAAAAAGCACATCTGAGAGCAGCTCTGTGTCTCTGAAAGAGATCAGATGCAGTTCTGTAAGATGTTTGATTTAGCCTAACAGCCTTCTTCTAAGTACAGCAAGAAACTGGATCAGCTCAGCTGTACTGATTGTCCATAAACTCACAGCTTCTATGTCCTCCCATCTGACTTCTGACCTTGCAGTGCTACCCCAAACTATACCAGTAAAAAGAAGGGGGATAAAGAAAGCAGGATTAAAAGCTGGGTCAGTTTCCCAAACAATCCCGTTTCAGTCACAGGAGTGACAATAAGAGTAGAAGTATGGGTTCTCAGAAAAAGTCTCAGGGTAAAGTTATATTTTGGATCAGACTTAGATCCAGATTCAATCACCTCAATTCCTGTGTCTGCAGCACAGATTTCTACAGGTCCTTCTAGTGTCTTTAGCTCTCATCAAAGTCAATGGAGGTCTCTGATGGTCCTTAGTGCCAGTTTAGATGGCGCAAGCTATCCCATCTTCACCTCTTAACAGCTTTCAGAAGTATACAGGTTTCCTGCATATTTCATATCTGCTTGTACTGTGCAAGTATCTCATAGACCTAAATATATTCTGAGTGGTATTACATAGCTATGTTATAATCTCAGTTTGTAGTCAAATTACGTTTCTAGTACCTAGAAAACCATTCATCTGGTAAAATATAGGTTTACATCCGGATAGCAAAATAACTTTCCATATTTTTCTAGTTAGATCTCTGCTGACTTAGCTGTAATGACTGCATATAGACACTTTTTACTATTGTATGCATTTGCATTGTATTGATCTACAGCTGTCTTGATTAGGAGCTATTCTCATCCCTGATCTAATATATCTCTATTGTCTGGAGGGATTTGTCAAACTACACACCAACTGAAAAATTAGCTCGAAGAAGATGTAGATCTTTTACAGAAAATATTTTCTTTCCTACAGTAGTTGGAAAACTATCCATCTCAAGCAGAATTGCATCAGTAACATAATTTCATTTACTGCTAATGTTTCCTCTTAATAAGCCACAAGATACAAAATGTAGCTTATTATGGAAATCAAACATGATTAATACTTTATGACGTCTCAGGTAGTATTGCTTTCTAGTAAAGTATATGTAAGATGGTCTTTCCTTGGTCTTTTCGACCTAACCCTGCCATTTTTCTTACCACAGAAGTCTATTGGTTTTTATCCAAAGGAGGGTCCAGTACAACTAATGTTCATGCCTTGCTGCTTAGAGAAAGGCAATGTTAACACTTTCAGACCACCAATGGAAGGCTTGATTAGCACTCAGTGGGTTTTGCAATAAGCACTTTGAACGTGAACCTAAAGTCGTGAAATTGCAATATGGCAGTAAAGGAAAGGACAAAATGGGACTGGATGTTGGTGTCACCTGACCCAAAGCCAAACTAATTTACTTAGAAAATCTCAGGACTTTAACCTGCTTACTGGGCCTCTAGCTTGCTTAAATACTTTTGTCTGTGTAATTAGATGCAAATTACAGTTTTAGATTAAATAAATTAAAGCCTTTTCTTAAACAAGTTTATATGAAATTG
The DNA here is from genome assembly GCA_013397075.1 of Rhabdornis inornatus. Lineage (NCBI taxonomy): Eukaryota > Metazoa > Chordata > Aves > Passeriformes > Rhabdornithidae > Rhabdornis > Rhabdornis inornatus. Next base: position 1,456,773 of record VWZS01004219.1, read on the forward strand.
TGTGGGTGGAAGAGTAGTACTGACTTTCGAGTGCATCTTTTGACCTGATAGTGTATATTGTAAACCAAATATTTAGCAATAGTCTGAGAAATTGAATTTTAGTACAATCTGTCCTGGAATGAACCAAGGAAAGCTTTCATGGTAAAGGTAATGTCACAGCAATTGTGCATGTCGGAAATTTTGTACGTGTTTACTATATCTTAGATTAAAATTATCCTTAATATTGGCATGAACTATTCAAAAATTAATTTGTGTCTGACTATTTGTGGAAAACATATACCACAGGACACGGAAATAAAATAAACAGGTCATCGAACTGTGCTCAGGCTCTGCAGGGCACCTTCCAGGTGGGTGCTTAGTAGAACAAGAGTGGTAAAAAAAAATCCTGTCTTTTGTTTTCAAAGTCAAAGTCATTGTGTTGAACACAGTTAAAAAATCTTTCCCTCCAACCCCCCCTCAAATCCAGTATTCATTGCCACAATGTTTCCATTGTTACCGAAAACAATTGCTCATATATATGTAGTATGGTCAGTTTTCTGAATTTCAGTTTAACACATAAACTTGACTGTGTACACAACTATTACCCCATATCCGCTCTGAAAAAAATTCTATTTTTAGGGCATAAAATGTCTTTCCAACATACTAATTAGCCCTAAAGAGAATCAGAATTCACTGACTATCTTTTTGCTACTCTTAAGCTAAAGGCTTTCCACAGGTGTGATGCAAATAAGTAATTTTGTAAGTTGGAAGTCACATTGCTTCTGGAGGGGCCCCATGTTTAGTTCTCTGAGCCACAGACCATAATATACCTTTGAGAGATTTACAAGGGCCAGTAGAATCTGAGCTCAATATGAATGTGCAAGAACTTAATTTGTTCAGTGGTACTTGAATTTATCTTCCCAATTTTGCTAAAGGATGACTTTATTCAAAGAAAGTAGCCACATATATAAATGTCTGTGAGGCAGAGGCTCTGGGGAGATTTATAATTAAAACTGTATGAAAGACTAAGGCTAATATCAACAAACAAGTAAGACACATAAATAAAATGCAATTTTCTTTTCTACTTTATACTGTTTGTATTCATCAAAGGTTTCTCATCACTGAAAAAACTTTTCTGCAATCAAATATTTTTCCTAAAGTAGCACCTATAATATTTAAAGCACAAACATTTCTGTAATCTCTGGTAATGAGATTCTGAAACAGGAGAGCTGTAAGGTAAAGTATAATTGCTTTTTTTGGCTCCAGAGATTTTTGGATAAATTTTAACATCTGCCACGATACTATATCCTGAAAGACCTACAAGTTTTCATGGGAGAGGAACTTTTATGATTCTGTAAGCCCGGGTCCCGCTTTTGACATCTGGCTTATTTTTGATGACTTTAATTTTTGTTAAAATTTTGGCTAGTTTTCTTTTCCTATGCTACCCTAAAAATAGTACTATTCAAAGGTGCTTTTCTTGCTTCCTCTAAATAGAAAATACGCAATGTGCCTTGCTGGAAAGATTAATGATTAGGAATTAATTTTTCTTAATGCGTAATAATCTGTCCTCTGAATCTACCCTGCTGAGAGTGGTCTATCACTTTCACGTAAGTGGTCTTTTTTATTAGGTGCTTATTCTTCTAGTAACTATTATAGATATATTATCTAATTAAGATTACCTTGAAATATAATTCTTATTGGCACCTTGAAAGCTGTATTATTTATCTTTTTACCTTTTTGAAATTCAGTCATCTGTGTCCATGCGGTCATCAACTATTACATCTTCCCTTCATATTAAAAGATATCATATTAATATGTTAATATATGAAACATTATCTCTTTATAGTTAGGAGATTAATTTCTGTTTGCTTTTATTGTAATTTGTCTATAATCACACTGTTCTCAGCCATGCTCTGGTAATATATNACTAAACTAAATTCAATCAGTTACAAAAATTAACCTGTGATAGAAATGAGTTTTCTCTGACTGGTACAGAACCAAATGGTCCTTCATTAGGAGTCGGGTTTATTTTGCAGCAGGAAAAAATGACTATTTTAGTACTAATATTTGGCATCTCTGCCAATGGCAGGAGGGTTGGAAATAAATTATGTTTAAGGTCTCTTCCAGTCATTCTGTGATTTTATGATTACTGAATAAGAAAAATCTGCTATTTGTAGTAACATACCTTTTGGCTTCTATGACTTTCTAAAGTAAATTCCATTGTTTCCCCCACCCTTTGTTTCACTCTTCTCTCATACTCCCCTTCCCTGACCCCTTGTGCTAGTAAAAGGACTCCTTGGTGACTGCTATGAATTAATGCTTTGGAAAATGTAATACTAATGGATATATCTCAAGATCACAGATATTGTCTGCTGGAGAAAGTTATTTTGCTATGACAGTAACTTTTTTTAAAGACCAATGAAAAAGAAAGTAAAATATGTCTGGTTCGTGTCTTTCATATGCATCCTCCTACCCCAAGTTCAATGCTGTTAATTGCTGGATGAAAAGAGGATGTGGAGGCTGGTGTCATCTAAATATTTTATTCATTACGCTTACTATGTGATTTGTGGGTAGGAAGTGGGTAGGGACTGTAAGGCTCCTTGGATAGTGCTACAATAGTTATGAATACATTTTTTCAGGTTTTGAACCTACATAACTCCTTGCAATGAATTATAGGACAAAAAGTCCAAAAAGTCCTGTAGAAGTACCTGTACATGTTGGCATCCTGCATAGACAATAAAAAAAGAATTAAATGCACTACTACTGTCTAAAAAGAGACAGTAGAGACCTACATTAATATATGCAGTGATATAATTGAACATTTCTTTCTGAATGCGAGTGAATAAGTAATGCCATGGGAATGATGAGGACATAGATCTGTATGTAGATTTCTTATAGTAACATAGAAGACAAAAGATGGTATTGAAGGCTGCAGAATTACTTCAGATGTGTAGCAGTGAAGTTTTAAAAGACTGTCTCAGAGTAATTCTGATAACATGAGCATTTAATGGTGTTTTTTATCAAATACAAAGGAAGCAGCACTAATACCAGATCTCAAAAGTATTACTTCCAATTACACTGCAAAAAAAATTCACTGTGTTAGTTCACAGGGCATGAGAAAATATTTCTGATGGGCAAAAAAAATTAAAAATCCTGGGCAATTTCAGTCTCATTCCCAGCTAACTGGAGGCAGTTGAGAGAACTGGTAGGTACTACCCATTTTATCAGGTCATCAGTGAAGATTCAGGTCTACATGATGTTATTTGCAGTTCTTAGTGAAAACAGATTACAGCGATAAAATACCAGTTTCTGATGGTGTATTTTGAGATAACATGGGCTTTTATGTGACATAATGTTGTGAGCTGTTTTCTAGTTAAATAGTAGACCTAAGACCTTTATGTCTTCTGCTTAGCCATTAAAATTTCTGCCTCTAAAATTAACTAACTAGGTGTTCATATTTCTAAACAAATAATGTTACGAATTTGATCAGTGCAAAACTGTGATTAAAAAATCCAAAATGCTAATTTCTAAGCACTTACATATTAAATTTTCTATGATGCTTGAAAGAATAATTCAGTTTTGTTCTCAATTAGGGTTTTTAAAAATAAACAAACAAACAAATCTATCCCATTTCAGTGTACTAAATCTCACCAGGCAGGTATACCTTCAAAACAGATATTTCAAACATTAATTTTTCAATCCCTTACAAAAGTATGAATTTTTGTTTTATTTGGTAACATGTCTCACAAGATTATCTATCATTAGAAGTTGTGTGTTGTTAAAAAAATATCCATTAAAAAAGTGGACTAGCTAAGTAATTCTGCAGTTATTGAAAATGTACTACTAGGAGTTTAGTTCCTTTCATTTGTATTTAGCCCTTGAGGCAGACAAACATATTTATGATTTTTTTTTCCTCTCATTAACCAAGAGAATTCATATATTTTTAATGAAGTAATTATACATCAACTATCCATTTTATTTCTTTATACCAGGCAATTTCAGCATTGGAAAATGTCACATACATATATGTAGGGAATCAGAGGAATAACTGACTGGCTCAAAACAACTGGGTGGGGAGTGTATGTGCGGGGGCAGTTCTGTGAAGGTGGGACAGTGCACTGCCCCTCACCCTGCCCCCAGAGCCTCATTCAGCCTCTGTGGAGTCCCTACATGGCTGCCAGCCACACAGCATGCCAAAAAACCCCAAATGGATCAGCTGACTGCTGGATAAGATCTCGATAACTTCAAGTAGCCTTGTAGTTGTTCTTGGGGAAGGGAAGGATTTTTCTTGACTTTACTTCATGTTTTGGGCTATTTAGTTAAAAGCAAAAGGTGTTGCAAAGAAATGGAGAAACTTTGGAGAATCGGTGTGGTGTCAGTAACGCTGAATTATTACACGCAATCATTAAGGCAAAATACACCCCAGAAATGAATCTGTAAAAAAATCAGAGGATATTATGAGTTAGAAAGGGCCTTAAAGGTCATCTAGTCCAACCTTCTTACAATGAGCAGGGACAATTTCTATTAGACTAGATTGTCCAAAACCCTATCCAATCTGGACTTGAACACTTCCAGAGATGGAGCATCTGCAACATCTCTGGGCAACATCTTCCAGTGCCTCATCAGCCTCATAATGAAGAATTTCTTCCTAATATTGAGCAGAAACCTACCCCTATTTTGATGTAGCCCAGATAATATTTTATCAAATACTGTCTTAGATCAATTAAATTAATTGCCCCCACAGCTCTGTATATAGGGTTATCTGTAAATTTACTTCATGACTGTAAATGTCTTTTTTTTCTTTTGTCTGGAATTATACTCATAATCCATTTGTAGCTGTTTGCTTTTCACCAGCATTATCTTCCAATTTAATTAGTTCTTTTTCACATCTTCTAAAGCCCCAAATATTTAGCGCAACAAAATTAAATGACTCCTTATATAAATAAGTCCTTTAACCTCTTTTCATAAGCTTGGTTTTTCATTACTGTAATTATTTTGACATTTCTCTGAACCTGTTTCAATTTAAGTTCATTAATGTAGGTAGCTAAGATTGTAAATTACGTTCTATATGAGGTCTAAACTTTACTTTTTAGAGTGTTATGAATATAGAAGTGGTTTGGTTCCTTTTTTCCAATCTGTGCTTTCTGTTGCTTCCTAGAAGTGTGAGGCTTTTTCAAATTATTTGTTATACTTGTAGGTCAAACCCATCTCATAGGATTTGAGATAGGAAAAGAAGTGGTGCTCTTAAATTGAAGCAAAGGAGACCAAAGTTCACCTAAAGAAAAACACTCTAATGCAACATCAGAATAAATGGTTTAAGGACACTGTCAAAGAGAGAAATTTAAAGAACAGTTTTGACAAATATCTGTCAGGAAAGCTTTATTTTTAATTAATTTGCTTCTTAGTGTTAGAAGAGACTACAGGACCTTTTAAAGACCCTTTCATTGTTATGGTTCCATAACAAAGTATATTTCTACACCATCGTAGTAGCAGTTTATGAACCATATGGTTTATTACTTACAGCAGCAAACAGTATTCTTAAATTAAATTCTATTTCAAAATACTTTTCTAAATCCTTGAGAGCTAAGGTGAAAATATTTAAATTTATTCTGAAACATATGCAGTGAGAGATGCCCACAATTGTATTTCTCAGTTATCATAGAATACAATATCATAGAAAATCCTGAGGTGGAAGGGACCCACAGTGATCATTGAATCATTGGGTCCTGGCCCTGTATAGGATACTCCCAAAAATCACACCACATATCTGAGAGCATTGTCCAAGCACTTCCTGAGCTCTGTCAGGCTAGGTGTAGTAACCACTTCCCTGGGGAACCTGTTCCAATGACCAATCGTCCTTTGAGTGACAAACCTTTCTTTTCCTAATATCTCATCTGACACAGTCGCATGACATTTCCTTGAATCCAGCCACAATGAGGCCTCCAATTTCTTCTTCTTCAGGCTGGACAAGCCAAGGGACCTCAGTCACTTCTCATATGCCTTGCCCTCATGGCTGGACCATGGGTGATCCAGTTTAGAAAGGTCTGGAGGCAGCAGTGTTTGTGCCCTGCTGTGATGTCCTTGGGCTGCCTTTTCCAGCTCGACTATCCCTGGAGCTTTAGGCTTTCTGCCTCTCTGGCTCTCTGAACCCTAACTCTAACCACAGAGGAAGCTTGGCACTGAGGTCCCCATCACTATGGGTGGCCCAAAATATAAAAGTGACAGATAGCTATTTTGAGGCCCTGCTGTGATCCCGTTTGCATGCCTTTTCCATCCCCAGTGTCTCTGGAGACGTAGACTGTTCCCTGCTCCCTAACCTTAACTGTGATGACAGCTTGGCACTGAGACTGGTGTCACAATCCCCACGGGTGGCCAAGATTATAAAGCATAGAAGGAGAAATGCTGGCCCTGTTGTGATTCCCTTTGACTTTTTCAGACTCATTGATGCTGGAGCTCTAGGCTCTCTGGCTCTCTGAATTCTAACCATAACCATAAATGCATCTTGGTGCTTCAGCTGGGGATCTCATCACTGTGAGTGGCCCAGATTATAAAAGTGTGGAGGCAGCAGTGTTGATGCCCTGACATGATTCCCTTGGAATATCTTTTCCAGCCCTGGTATCCTTGTAGCTGTAGGTTTTGTAGGCAGACACAACCATAGTTTTCCATCCATCCATCCATCCATCCATCCATCCATCCATCCATCCATCCATCCATCCATCCATCCATGTCTTTGTTAATGTTATTCCTCCAGCATTTATAATAAATGCAACCTAATGAGACAGACAACCCCTGCCCTTGATCTATAGACTCTGCCTATGTTCATATATCCTGGGAACGGCCAGGAAATACCATGGTAGATGTTCCTACCACCATCCCAGGCATTTTTTACGGAGCAACTCCATTTTTCCACTCTGTCTGGATTTTCTGAATGGTAGCCCTGCTCTCAAGACTGATCACCTCAGTTTGAGGTCAGCTCTGAATTCAATGAATCTGCTCTCCATTATTGCCCCTACTTTGTTGATGAAGACTTTAGATATATGAGGAGCTGGGATGGATACCTTTGGTAAGACTCTCGTTAGGTGCATCTGGATAGAGTACAATCTATTACCATCTGGGTCCAACCATCAAAATACGGTTTTGTTCATTTAATTGTTCACTCATGCACTATACTATCCTAATCTGTCCATAGTACTATTACAGGGGAAAAAGTCTAAAATGTTGCTGAAGTCAAGATATTGGACATACCCTCCTCTCTACCCATCTACATATTCAATAATTTTATCATAAAATGCAATCAAGTTTGTCAGACACAATATACCTTTCATAAATCCATGCTGTCTGCTCCTCGTCACTCCTACTTCCTTGGCTTGAATCATACCCACATCATGATTTTTCCAGGGATGAAAGTAAGACTGGCAAGCCTGTAATTGCCTAGATTGATCTTCTGGCCTCTTTTGAAGTTGACTATAATTTTTATTTTGTTCTATTTGTAAGAAGTGTCTTCCAATCTCCACATTTTTTCAGAGATAATGGAGAGTGATCTTACAAGGATCACAGAATCTTGCAAGGTGCAGTCTATCAAGTCCCTTGGACTTTAAATTAATCCGTGACTTAATCTTCATCCACTACTGCTTTCTTTCTTCCTTGAACTGTGCCTTCAGGCACAAATTTCATATAATTCTTCTAATACTCTTAATTCTAAAATACAATTTTTCTACAGAGCATTTTCAGTCATGAAGCATACTAAAATAGTCAACCCAGCACAGGACTCCTTACCTGAAAGTTCCCCAGACACTTAGTCTTAGTCACCAAAACATGCTCTGTAGCATCATAATCGCAAGATTAGAAGGCTTTTCATGCTCATGAATCCCTTTGCTTCCTTCAGGAGGAATATTTTTACTTGCAGCATTTCATAGTCTGATGATCCCAGCAATAAGGTCAGTCAACTGAATTCTTAGTCAAGTACCTGGGATCTCTAATTTCTGTCTTAGTTTTCAAAGCCGCCAACTTTTTTCCAAAAGGTGTTCTGATAACAACTGAGGCTCCAAGCACGTGATGATGAAATAATTCTCATCAGTTGTCTCTATTTTCAGTGAAAGAGAGGACATGTAATGTAAGATAATTTCATGTCACCAAACTCCCACAAATTTAAGTTTCATAGACCGTTGGGAAGAAAGGAGGAACATAAATGAACAGTATGTCTTTTGGCTGTCTGGGAAATTATATTACTATGTAAAGTGGATTTCTTCCTGTTGAGGCAAAAAAAGAGTTTCATTGGCACATTTCCAGGACTAGACTTGTCTTGCTACTGTTTGCCATGTTCATTTCTCTTATGCCTTTGCTTTTACTTGTAAATGTTGGAGTATTGCCTCATTATATTCTTTTTGTTAGAGCTGAAGTTAAAAGGCTTTGAACGTTTCAATGTCCTGTTTCACTCAGTATCTCACCTCATTATTTCTCTTAATCTCTCTTAAAATTTTTCTGTGCTTGGGGAACATCCTATTGCTGTTAACACTCTGCTAGTTTTAACTCCTTAGGCTTTCTGAATTTGTAACTATATGCTGTTATTATTCTTTCATAGAGATTTTATGTTACCGTTTTCACTTTTTCTATTATTGCCTTTAGGTTTTCAGATTATCAAACAATTTTTTCATTCAACAGTATTGTTTTCTGACCACCCAAGCTTACCTTTCCTTTGTATGTGAATAGTTTACCTGAAAGCATTTGATGTTACTGATTTTTAAGATATAATACTTATTCTACACTTTTCCTTCCTATCACTTTCTGCACAAACAAGTTCTCAGGTTTGTTTAATTCCTCTTTATTGAATTACAAGATATGGTTTTGCTTTACTTTCTTCAGAATGGTGAAGGTCAATTGCTTTTGCTTACTTTGTCTTAAAATCTTAAATTATTATGCAGAATTAACTAAAAGAACTGCAACCTATGAGTTGATTACAATATGTTTTGTAAGAAAAAATTCATCTGCCAAGCTTTCCCCAATTCACTTGAGACTTTAAATGCTGTGATAGTGCTTTTTGAACATGTAATTCTGTAGACAGATAGTTAAGTCTTCCACTCTGGATTGCCTTTCCATTAACGGTGATTCTCTTCTGCTAAACTTGACTTCAATATTTTCATTTGACTTCCAAATTTTCCAAATGAACTACCAAGTTTGTTCAAAATCCAGAAGTTAGGAAAATTGGTTGGAATTTCTACCACTGGTTCCCTGTGTAGTTACTGCTGCATTTCCTGGGTTTGTATTTTATCTCAATGCTGGGAGAGTTTATACTAGACAATTTATTGCCACAAACAGACAGAGTAGGTATCAAATATAGCAAAATGCATATAGTAGCTACAACACATTTCTCAGCATCCTGGAAAGCTCTCCTATTGCCATATACAGAGTAAAACACATTACCAGAAGACTACAAAGTATCACTAAAAAGGTCTGTGCAGGAATTTGCAGTCATGTACCATTTTAGAGTGAGTGGCTTTTCAAGCACCACCACAGTTACTCCTTGTTAGGGTCACTAAAGCTTTCAGATGCTTTTGCATTCTCTCTATTTAAAAATACATTGATCACATATTTTATCTTTACAGAGAATGTCAATATTTCAAATTTTTGCACTGTAGATTTATTGTTAGTGATCTATTAAAGATGAAAGAGAACTGATTGATGTATCTAAACACCATCCTTGTTCAATTTTAAATACCTGTAGGACATTATTCCTTATGCTCTTCATTTATCATTCTAGGATGGCAGAGACATTCACTGAGATGTATCTGCCAGGCCAGTAGAAGCACCTGAGGTAGTGTAGTGCATCTAGGATAGGACCACATGCCAACTCTTAAACAACCAAGTTGCTGTAATTTTTTTCAGGCTATCATCTGACTTATCTCCTTTTATCTAACATGTATTGCTTATAGATAAAATTTCATTTAAGAATCTTCTAATTATCTTTCAAATTTATGTCACTTTCTATGTTTTCCCTTCATTTTTTCAGTTCAATTTATCTGATGTTGTTAAAGATTTTTGCTATACTGAGATTTAACTTCAGTATTGTGCCCTTAGACATGTGAATACAGGAATTATTCCATGGATTAGAAAGTACTGGAAAAAGATACTAATTCAGAAGAACCTGTAAATTTGGCCACTTTCCTTCATCCATCTCCTTTTAACTGCTCCCACATCTTCAGCTGTTGGATATGAGACTGTAATAGGTATGACTCTGCCTAATTCCTTTGGATTTGTAATTAATAAACCTGCTTATATCTCCACAGCTTCCTGTGGCAATAAATCATGAAAATTCACTATCCATTGAGAAGAAAAAATGTTTAATGGATTTGTTTTGAACAGGTGTCTCACAAGTTTCAGTAAGAACAATAAATTCTGGCATTGTGTGTTTTGATACATTATGTTTCTTATTCTTCTGTCCAAATTTTAGCATATCAGATAATGCTTTCTCTCTTGAAAAGCAGTGCCTCCATCCCCTTGTTTGCTGCTCTACTCTTTCTATAACTCCACTCTATGCAATTTTATCCCTCTTGAGTTGCCTAGGCCTATCCTGTTCAGAGTACCCAAGAAAAACTCCAACAAGCGCTATTAAGGTGATCATTTGAGGCCCTGTCTTCTGTTGTTTCTTTCCCCTGATTCACAGTATTTTGATACCTTTCCCTGCTGGTGTGCACATTAAGGCAGTTACTTCAAAGAACCTCAGAATCTCCTACCGGAGCTGTAACTACCAGGCATAACAGACAAGGTCCTATGTGACACTTTGGAAACCACACTTTGTAGTAGGGATATATGTCAGGTTTGAATTTCAAGAACTATGCATAGGCAAAAAGATTGCTGTTATGTTGTCTCTGGAAAGCACCAGGAAATAAAACTCTGAAGTAGCAACATATTTGTTCACCTGTCTTAAGAATGTTTAAAGCTGATTACTTAGACTCTGTTAATAACCAATGTTCACCTGTTTGCCCAAACCTAATTTCAAGGGGAAGAAACATACAGACATATGGGAAGAGATGAGCACTGGGAAATGTTTAACTGTCTGAATATGCATTCTGGTAGGTGTGTAAATGTGTGATGGTCAAATGAGGACAATTTAAAGTTTATGAGGATCTACTGTTAAAACTTTAATGAAATGAGTCTGGAAAGTTCATGCATCATTAAGGACATCTGTCACAGGGTATGCATGTGAATTTCTTGCTAACTGGCATGCTGGAAATGAAATATATTATCAATATGTTCCAGAAAGGAAAATGAGAAAAAAACCGAGTGAAATGTGAGGCAAAGACCGAAAAGGTCCCTTTTGTATGAGTATCTCCAAACTTATATGTATATAATCGGTACTTTGGCAAAGAAACGTGTACTCACCATCGATTCATTCTCTAGTGATCTAACACTTTCAGGTAAATATAAGTTTTTGCTTTTATTAATTTTCTGTGATACAGAGAATAGAGACCACTTCAGCTAAAAGATAAATTATGGAATATTATTATGTCAGGTAATTATTTTTACTTTTTATTTTACATAACCAAATTAACAATTTATGTAGTAAAAAGTAGTGTTTATTTTTACACCTTCAGAAAATGTTAATTAAATAGAAATTTTTACAGAAAATTTCTCCATCTGGAAAACCTTCTAATAAAAGTTTTGGGTTACAGAAACACTGATTACTTCAGTGGACATGAGCCAGCAATGTGTGCTTGCAGCTCATAAAAGCAGTGATATTCTGGGCTGCATCAAAAGCAGTGTGACTAGGAGGCTGAGGGAAGTGTCCTGAGGAAGACAGGCTGAGAAAGCTGGCATAGCTCAGGAAAGCTGGAAGAAGAGAAGGCTTCAGGGACAGCTTAATGCTGTCTTTCAATATATAAAGGTGTTATAAAAAAAGACAGAGATGCTGAGGCCTGTAGTGACAGGATAAGGGGCAATGGTTTTAAACTGACAGAAAGAAGATTTACTTTGGACGTAAGGAAGAAATTTTGTTCATTATAAGATTGGTGGGACACTAGAACATGTTCCCCAGAGAAGTCATGGAAACCCCACTGAAAATGTTCAAGGTCATGTAGGAAGAGGCTTTGAAGATCCTGATCTACTGAAAGATGCCTTTGACCATGACATGGGGATTGGACTAGCTGGTTTTTGAAGGTTCCTTCCAACTCAAACCATTCTACAAGGCACACATTAGAAGGGGTTTGGGTAGGAAATCTTTAGTAAATCTTTGGGGAAATTAGTAGAACTTTAAAAGTAAAACTTTTCAAACTTGCTGAAGCAAGGATAACTGAACTTGTTAAAGATAATCATAAAAGAGTTCAAGTGGTCACATGTGGTATACTGAACAGCCAGGGAAAAGAGCAGTCTGAGTTTTATCAGACTAACATATCTAACATCTGGTCTTGTGAAAGGAGGGATGTATGAAAAACATGGTGTTTTGGTGAAAGCTTGTATACTGGGGGTGTTGTCTTCCTTGAACCAATGAGTTTGATTTTATTCTCAGTTCTGCAATCATGTGTTTATAAAAAATGTAGTGTTACAATAAAGTAATCCTTTTTATATCTTGAAAGGAGACCATGTCACTGTGTTTCACTCTTGCCATTCCATAGCTAATCATATAGCTAATAATAACAGTCACATAAGCTGTCATTTTCAGGGTTGCAAAACTTGCGTGTACCTTGCAAAGTAATGTATATTTTAGAAAAGATTGAGAGCAACCTTGCTGAGAATGATTTGGAAGTTCTGGCAAATGAGAGGCTGGACATGAGCTGGAAATGTGCACTCGCAGCCCAGAAATGCAATTGTATCCTGGGCTGCATCCAAAGCAGCGTGGCCAGAAAGGCAAGAGGGGATTCTGCCCCTCTAGTCTGCTCTGGTGTGAGCCCACCTTGAGTACTGCAGCCTGCTCTGGGGTCCCCAGCACAGAAAGGATATCAATGTGTTGGAGCAAGTCCAGAGCAGGCCTGCAAGATGATTAGAAGGATGAAGCATCTATTCTATGAGGAAAGGATGAGAGAATTGAGATTGATCAGCCTAGAGAAGAGAAGGCTTCGGGATGACCTAATTGCGATCTTGAGCAAAGTACATGAGGGGAGCCTACAAGAATCATAGAATGGTTTGGGTTGAAAGGCGACTTTGAAGATTATCTAGTTCCAACACCCCTGCCATGGGCAGGGACACCTTCCACTAGGCCAAGTTGCTCAAAGCCCCCTCCTAACCTGGAGGAAAACCTCCAGGGATGGGCCATCTCCACCTTCCTTGGGCAACCTAATCCAATGTCTCACTATCATCAATGCAAAGAATTTTTGTAGTATCTAACCTAAACCTATTCTCTCTCAATTTAAATTCATTCTCCCTTGTCCTGTCACCTTTTCCACTGGTTAATAGTCTCCACCTTTCTGGAAAAAGAAGCTTGTGGCCTTCTAGTACCTGAGGGGAACATAGAGGAAAGATGGGGCACTACGATGAGGGGGTTGGCACTGGATGATCCTTGAGACCAAACTATTCTCTTATTCTAGGGTTCCATGATCCGGTGCTGGCAAAATATAGAACTTACAAAGTCAGGAGATCTGATGTATGAAATACAGCATTACTGAAGTTTGGGGATCAAAGGTAGGCTTGTGATCAAACTAGATTAATAGAGGCAACCTTTTAGTAGAAAAGTAAAAAATTCATCTAATGAGTGTAGACTTAATGAATTAATATCCTTTCATAGGGTGCCAGTCAGAAACGAAGAGATAAGTAAGCTCATGACAAACTAACTGTCCATTTCTTCTATGACAGGGAAATTAAAAGGATTCACTATCAGTAAAATGAAAGCTGAGGATAACCAAAAGTTATTTTGGTTTTTGTTTGCTTGTTTGCTTTGTAAGATATTTAGACAACTGTGCCTCTTCATTGCTGAAAGAAAAACTCCTGTATCCAAATCAGAAAAAAAATCACTTATGTGAAAGAAGTAAAACAAGAGTTTGTAAAAATGACAACATAACTTGAAGAATCTACAAAGAAATAAATTAGGGAGAAACAGAACAATTGCCAAAACCAATGAAAAATTAAGTTTCTTGTATTTTAATATCATGCAATATTCTCTGAGATGGTTTTGAACAGTATAGAATGGATGATGCCGAAGACAGGCTGCTATATGGTTTCATCAGATAAGGAACCAGAATACAAACGGACTGCACAACCAAATCCACAACCATGAAACTTTCCTTTAGTTATGTCTATTGTATGTAATAAAAAGAACCAATACTAGTTTCTGGCTCTGAAATCAAGGCGTATGGACTTGTTTACAGCAATATGATGTTCCTTTGATGGTAGACATAAAATTAGTCTAGACATATTCCCTGTATTTTCATTGTCCCTGAAGTCAAAGGTATGGAGTAGTTGCAAAGCAAACATTACCATTTTTCTTGTGTTTGTTTCTCCACACAGCTTTAGTTTGGAAGTATGAAACTGGTATCCTAACTGCTGTCTCTTAACACTTATCATGGCAGATGGGAAGTGTCACTGAAGATGAAGAGATTTGGAGAACATTTCCATTATGCAAGTATGACTCATAGTTGGTTGTTGCATATAGAGAAATGGCCACAGACAGCACTTTTTAAAATGTTTTTAAATGTTGTTTTTGAATGGCCTTATCATCTTAGCCTCTTCACAAATGCTACATCACTTGCTGCAACTCCTTTTCACCCTCACATTTTGTATTTTCTCCTGGTATCCAAAAAGCCAAGATTAACACCAGCAAAATTCATGGATACTGGCTAAGTATAAATGAGAGAAGAATTAGAGTTATTTTGTACTTTTGCGTTCACAGTAGAATGGTTTAAGAGAATAAAGAGGTGGCATTTTCACTTTGTTCTCTGAGGCATTTTTCATGTTCAAGTCAGGACAGAAGTAGTTACTGGCAAAAAAATATCCAGTCTGGATTCTTTTATTCTGGTTACTTTCATTAGTATTAGCATTATGCAGGAAGAACTACTTCAGTCTTTCAAAATTTATAGGGCTCTAAAAATCTGTCATACCTATTTGTCGGTGATGGATTCTCTGAATCAGGGGCTGGAGCACAATCAGAGCAAGAAGCCAGACCGAGTAGCACTGAGAAATATGAGTGCTTTATGAGTTTAAAGGAAATTTTGGAGTGTGGAAATGGGTCTGGTGGGGATGGACAGGAAAGTGGCTTCACCTGCATATGCAGAGAGCTTTGGCCTCTGGCCCTGGGAAGCACCTAGCTAGGAGAGAGAACATCCTTTGACATTATGGTGAAAGAATAGGAAGAGGAGTTGTCTCATGGGAGCTAATATGCCAATCAGCTGTTACAAAAAAGATTATGTTCTTAGTTTCCATTTATGGTTGGCTGACCACCCATTGCATATATGGTTCTGTTTCTTATCCTTGTTATCAATTGGACCTTGCACTCTATACATTGTTATGTTTGCCATACCCCCTGGTCTTTGGATGTTGCCCTTCGGACCATACGGTTTCCACATTTGTTATTTTATCCATTAAAGTTCTTTATTTGTCATTCCCATCCTTCTATTTTCGCCGTGCACCTCCCTGGCTGGACCGGTCCCAGTATCGCTGCCCACCAGCAGCAGTATTGGAGCACTACATAGACAGCTAATTTAGAGGTGTACAGCAACATCAGCAACTAAAGGTGATCTGATGTTGGCAGTAATGGCAAGACAACCTGTGAGGCTCCATGGAAATCTGTTTTGCATTAGCCATCTGTACTGTCATCCATTTGCACCTTATAGACATGTGATATGTATCTAGCCCTGGGAACTGTTGTAGATTTCACTGCTAGTAAATCTGCAGTTATTCCACATGATGTTAGAACCTTTATGGATCCAACAGCACCAAGTTCCAGTCGAACACTTGTCAGTGCCTTTTTGTGCTGCACCATTCATTCAGAAATATAGATGAACTCAATGAGGAGGTAACAAAAATTATACCAGATAAGGAAATTCTGCAATAAACCCTACAGAATTCTGGACAAAGTTCTACAAGTCAAGAGGCATAGCCATTTTGATTATGCAGATGAGAAAGAGAAGGGTTAATCAGTAAATTTGCTGCCAACCTTAGCTCATTATTTATTAATGGAAGATGGTGAGGAATGGTTATAGGAAGAAGTAGAATCCTTAATATATAATCAGTATTAGAATTTACGTGGTTTGATGAAGACTCATGGCCAGATTTATCTCACTTTATTATAAGTAATAAATAAATTTCCCAAAATATCTGTATCCAGTGCCATTAAAGCCACTCTGCTATGTGTGAGGCAGCAGCATTCGACTGTTAAACATAACATGGGAACTACCCTGCCCTTCTGAGGCAGCAGCTGAAGGTCAGCAGGCAAGGGTACCAGAACTAATACTAGATTAATTACTTATGTTTCTGCAGCTAAACTGTGCAATGGGAAGCAATGGATGAGGTTCATACACTTATAATGTAGCTGTCAGCATGTGATTAAGTATTACATGAGCTAAGTGTCTGCATTGTTATAGGAGATCTACTCAGTGTAGTGATATATTAACTCAGTTCCTTTGAGATATGTGCCTCCTGCCATTTGAAGCAGCACCCAAGGTTGTCCAAGACACCAGTCCAGAGATAGCAGAAATAGCAAAGCAGGTAACTAAACAACTAGGAGCTTACATAAGGCTGTCTTAAAGAGAATTGACAATTCTTCCATTTGCACAAGTGAGGCATGCTTACTGGAATCTGAAGATGTCAGCTGAACGAATACATCTTACACATTTCTGGGAGTTTTTCTGTCCGTAAAGATAGACCCCAAGCCTGGGGTTCAAGATGCATGAAAATTCCTTTTATAGCTTGAAAAGAGAGAAATGGAGGCTAAAAATATTGGTTTTATAGACTTAACTGAAACTACTGGGGAGAAATTTTTGAAATTTGCAAGTATGAGAAAATTTAATGAGAATAATTTTAGAATTGAAGAATTCCTAATCCTTATAAAGGAATGAAAGCAAGAGCAAACTGGTGACAATGGACAACAGACTTTGCAGAGTCAAAGAAGCTCTGGGATGCAAGGCCCCCTAGGAAAAAAGTCTATTAAATCAGGTATTTTAGAGAGCAAATGATTCCTTAAAAAGCAATATTAGGAACAGAAAGACAAAGAATTGCTGCGAAGAAGAATGATAGGACATATAATGAAATTAAATGGAGTTAAGTGTTGGATCTTGCATGACCTGAAACTTTAAAAAAAATTGACAAAAATTAGGTGGTAGGCTAAATTACTAAAGGAATAAAATTGCTAGATAGAAGTAATGAAAGGCTAAGAATTACTAATGTAACAGTAACAAAATGTTAGCAAAATCCAAAAGACTGAGGCACAAAATGAGGTACTTCCAGCCAAGGACATCATAAAGGAACCAAAAGGGCATTCTTAGTGTGTTTGAAGAAACAAATCCCCAAGAGATACATTACACACTGAAGATGAAAAGCAATTGAAGATTATGCTGCGTGGCCAAAAGGTTGAGTGAGTTTTTGCTTTTCTTGAGGCAGCTTTCAGATGTGATCAGATAGCTAAGACAGTGAGGGGTTTGAGCCATACATGCAAAACCAATTGGTATGAAAGTGCTCTGGTAAGTTAAAAGACCTCAAAACTACTCAATATTACTAAATTACCCTTGAGTACTAAGAGTATTAATAATATAATTACAGTTATTGGTTGCAGAAACATACTTTAGATTGAACTTCTAAAAGAGTGTAAAAATAGTTATCTAGTTACCACTTGATAGATAGGGTAGTTACCACTTCCATGTTGTCAAGCTCTTTCTAATAGAAAACAATCTAATGGTTATAGTAATTTGAAGCATCAGCAATATCACGCTGTTGTGTAGAAACAAATATCACCTGATTCATACGTGTACAAATGCAAATTTTATTGAAAAATAAATGCTATACCATGATTGGACTGAATACCTGAAGATGCCTAAAGGCCAACTCTCTTGGTTTTGCATGTCCTGATTCTTCGTAATGGAGGGGCCACAGAGGTGGCTTTCTTGAGAAGATCCTAGAACCTTCTACCATGTCTGACAGAGCCAGCTCCTGATGGCTCTGAAGATGCACTTGCCACTGGCCAAGGCTGGGCCAATGAGAGATGTTGATAACATGTCTGTGATAACATTTTTAAGAAGAAATCAAAATGATTGGAGAGCAGTTTTGATTCTAGCCAGAGAAGAGGAGGAGATGAGAACGTCTAAGGGAAACGGCATGGAGACACCAAGGCCAGTGGAGAAACAGAGGCAGGAGCTGCTCCAGGTGCCAGAGCTTAGATTCTTCTGCAGGCCATGGTGAGACCATGCTGAGGCTGCTGTGTCCTTGCAGCCCATGGGGATCCATGGGGGATGCAGAGATCCACCCACAGCCCATGGGGATCTATGGGGGATGCAGAGATCCACCCACAGCCCATGGGGATCCATGGGGGTTGCAGAGATCCACCCACAGCCCATGGAGATCCATGGGGGATGCAGAGATCCACCCATAGCCCATGGGGATCCATGGGGGTTGCAGAGATTCACCCACAGCCCATGGAGATCCATGGAGATTCAGAGATCCACCCACAGCCCATGGGGATCCACAGGGGATGCAGAGATCCACCCACAGCCCATGGGGATCCATGGGGATGCAGAGACCCACCCACAGCCCATGGGGAAGGTGCCCATGCTGGAGCAGGTGGATGCCTGGAGCAGGCTGTGATCCAGTGGGAGACTCTGTGGAGAGAGGGGCCCTGGTTCCAGACTGGAGCAGCCTGTCCTTGGAGGACTGCACCCCATGGGAGAGTGACCCACACCACAGCAGTTTTGGGAGGATTGTTTGCCCGTGGGAGGGACTCAGGCTGCCAGACTTTACACTGAGCTGCTGCCTCTGAGATGGAGCCACACCAGAGAAGTTCAGGGAGAGCTGTCTCCCGTGGGAGAGACCCCATAGTGCAGCAGGGGCACGACTCCTCTCCCTGAGCAGTGAGAGAAACCACGGGTGATGAACTGACTTGTAAGCCCCAGCTCCCTGTCTCTCTGTGCTGCCAGTGAGAGGGAGGATTTGAGGGGGGAGGTATTTTTAAGGGCTCTTTATACTTTTCATTATCCTGCTCTGATTTTGTTAGTAATAAATTCATGTAGTATCTCTAAGTTGAGACTGTTTTGCCCATGATGGTATTTAATGAATGATCTCTCTCCCAGACCTTAACTCATGAAGCCTTTGTTATATTTTCTCTCCTCTGTCAAGCTGCGGAGGAATGAGCAAGAGATGTTTGTGGGTGTCTGGCATCAGGACAGGGTCAAACCATGACACAATAATTTGAAACCTCCAGGAAAACAAAAAGAATGATCTACAGAAATTTAGGAAGCAAAAGACCAAAATAAGATGCAACAGGTTTAAATAAACAAAAAGGGGTATTAAAATAACAGGAATGGATTACTTTTTATGTTCAAAGTGGATAGAAGTAGCTGTTGAAACCAATCACTCCAAGAGGCATTTAGTTCTGACATTTAAGTAAAACCTCCTAATCAAAACCAGTTAATCAGCAAATTACCTCATCCAGTGATGTAGTAAAGTGTTCTACAGGAAACATATATAATAAAATAGAATAAATAAATAAATATCTCTTGGGAATATGCAGATATAGCTGAACCTAATAATGAATTCTAATAGTGAATTTAGAGTCATGGCTGGATCCTAGAATTCCTTCATGTATTGTTTTCCATCCATTGTGTCTGCAAAGCAGACATGAGGCTCAGTTCACCTTAAGTAATTGAGTGGAACAAGATTTACTGAAGCAATGTTACAGAGATGAATTGTATGTTGGTAAAATTCTTTGACACCTCAGATGAAAACTGCTGCATAAGGGAAAAGTATTATGTTTTATTACTAACTTCATGCATCACAGATATTTTGGGAGGAAAGCAAAGTGTAAATAAGGTCATCAGACTGATAATATTTGCAGACCTTTCTCCACTCTGTCAACCTTATTTAGAATTTGCCCAATGTGTGCATTTGGAACTGCTGAGTTTCAAGAACTGTTCAAAATAATCTTGTTGCTCCACAGTAATTGTTTGTTGCACTGTATTTTTCTTAAATATTATTAAAGAAAATGACAAAGGTTTGTCTATTTGCATGGCAGTTTTTCCACTGAATATTAGCAACTTCCAAAAATGGTTTAAAACAAAAAGAATATAAAAAACCCCATCAAGCATAAAAAATGTATACTTAGTTTTCTTATCACTTCTGAGTTGATCAAAGCTATGTGGAGTAGACAATAATCTTTATGAGAAATAAATTATTATTATTTTGGATAATGCAGAATCATGAATAATATTGAAAGAGAAAGCTTACTTGAGGATATTATTCTAATGGAAAATTTTCTCTTAAATGTTCTTTTTACACAATCTTATAAAAAAAAGGACAATTTCAGTTATTTTAATAAAACTAGTACCTATTTGCAATGCTTTTATTTTCAAATTGGACATTCAATAGTATAAATCTAGTATAAACAGTAGCTGATGGAGAAATAAGAAAGTAATATAATAAGGAGACAATGGCAATAAGATGCTTTTCATGCAGTCTGTCTTCATACAGAGCATATATGATTCTTTAGTAACATCTCTGCAAATTACGTTTTTTTATCAGAGAACTAATGCTGCTCGTTGAGTTCTCAACCAAAAGACTATATTTTCTTAATATAAATGTTGAGGAATCTTAACACTGTTCATCAGCTGCTTGGACCTGTGATGGTAATTTTCTGATCTTTTTATGCATGATTCCATGAAAGATAATGTCATACCATAAAGAAGTCACATTATACATAGTGGTAAATACTTTTTTTAAATCAAAATGCCTTAAGTTCTGTGTTGACCCTGGCTGGATGCCAGATATCCACCCAAGTTTCTCTATCACTCTATTCCACAACTACACATGGGAGAGAAAATGTAGTGAAAGACTTATGAGCCAAAATAAGGACTGGGAGAGATCACTCACCAAATACAGTCAGGGGAAAAACAGACACCACCTGGGGACATTAACTGCATTTGCTGCCAATCAAAATCAGAGCAGGATAAGGAGAAGAAAAACAAATAATGAAAACACCTTACATCCCACCCATTCTTCCTTCCCAGGCTCTATTGTCTTCCCTCAGTGGTGCAGGGAGACAGGGAATGGGCTTTACAGTCCATTTATTACAGGTAATTTCTGCTGCTGCTCAGGGAGAAGAATCTTTCCCCTGCTCCAACAAGGTCTCCCTCACAAGGGAGAGAGTTCTCCATGAACTTCTCCAACATGGGCCCTTCCCATGGGCTGCAGTTCTTCACCAACTGCTCCAGCATGGCTCCTTTCCAAGGGGTGCAGTCCTTCAAGAACAGGCTGCTCCAGTGTGGGTCTCCCAAAGAGTCACAAGTGCTACCAGGAAACCTGCTCCTGCGTGGGATCCTCTCTCCAAGAGTCTGTGGGTCCTTCCAGGAGCTTATTCCTGCACAAGGGTCAGAACCTTCCTTCAGGCACCCCCTGCTCCAGGGTGGGTCTCCTCCATGGGCTGCAAGTGGATCTCTGCACACTCAAGGTCCTCCAGGGGCTGCAGGGGCACGGCTTTCCTGAAAACAAGGCCCATTTCCTATGAAACACAAAATCCTCTGTTTTGATCAGAGCCAAACCCCTGTGCTGTTTCTACTCTTGTCAGCACCCTTACTCTCTGATTTGTCATACAAAGCGGTTTCCACACAGACCTTTCTGTTGAATTACGATTTGCTGTTTGAACCTTTGAATTCTACTTTCAAAGACAAGGAAAATATTGTGGCAGATTTTGGTGTTTATTGAATTTTCTTTTTTTTTGATGTCCTGTTACAATTTTTGTGAGTTTTAGATTTACTTTGTATAAACCTTTTTTTTGTGATTATCTAGTTTGCTCTGATTTAGTCACCCCTAAAAGGCATTTGCTGCCTTATAAAAATTTTGAGATTTAGTTTCTTGGAACTCATGGTAACTAAGTGGAGACAAGTACTACACAGGTTCTGGGCCATACTGCTGAAAGTTTATATGTACTATTTATGCACTTAGAAAGTCAGAATCCTTTTAGAAAAAAATTTTGGATAGTGGACTGGGGTTTTGGGACGTGTAGTTTCTACCTGAGAGTTTCGTATTTCCATATTTTAAATGCTACAGTGTTCTGGCTCATGTCACAATGTTCTGATCATTTATGAGACCTGATTAAAATAATCATTAAAATAATCAGATTAAAACAATTAAGCTTGTATTATCTGTGGCAAGAGGCAAACAATGTTCCTACAATCTTAGTACTTTATAATTGTACTGGGATGCTTTTCCAGTCATCATGTGTGTATTATCTCATACATGAAACTGAATGCCAAGGAATCAATTTTGCACAATAACTATGACTTACTTGTGTTTTGCTATTTATTATATTCATTTTTCTGGTGCTAATGTTCTCGAAACTGTAAAAAGGATAAATTGCTTTAAATTAAAATGTCTTTGGATACCTTTTTTTTCCTTTACCACACTGTGAATTTCTAAGACACAATGGAACATAATACATGAATTTTTTTCTCACTTCTTTATATATTAAGATTTTGTATTGGAGTTGCAAATGGTGCTTTTAATAGACCTAATTTGCATAACAACAGTACTGTACAAATAGATTTGTTTTAAAAGAGGAATTACTGAAACTTTTATTTTATATTAGATGTTAAACATTTGACACTATCATCAAAAACTCTGCTCATTACCATCATGAATACATGTCTTTTTTTGTTTCTTTTTTTAGGATAACTTTTTATGCCAGTAGTGACTTGGCAAAGAATTTTTAAAATCTCTCCGGCTCTCAAGATCATGTATTCTGTCTCAGTAAGTATTGCAAAATCTCTGTTTGCAATTGTAATAATACATTGCAATTTAAGGTCAACTTGGATTTCAAACAGTACAAAACCAAGTTGTTTGTTAGAGTTCTTTACAGGTACTTTTCAATATAGTGTTTAGTTGATGAGAACTGTCATTTTTTTCAAGATTTGGAAGGATGCGTTGTGTTAACTTTCAAGACTAGATTCTGTTGTTGAAACATATAAAATAAAGAAAGCATTTCTTTGCATCACCATAGGTATTTGCAAGATTCAACCATTGAGGAAAAGAAAAAACAACTCTTAAGTTAAACATAGATAAAACATGAGCAAATAATTTCATTTGCAAAGAATATTTTTTAATTAGTCTCACAAATACGCATAAGATGATTTTTTTTTTTAAATGCTTTGATTCGAACTACTGGAGAACTACTAGAACTGCTGAAAAATTAAATAAGTCTCCAGTTTTATTTTCTTTCTTTTACATCTATAGCCTAGTATGATGATATCACAAGCTCTTCTGTGATACGCTAAGGTTAGAGCCTCTAAAAGGCATAATAAAGATGATCTATAAGGAAAAATTGTAAAGGAGAAAATGGCTGAGAGGATTCTCAGAGAAAGTGATCTTAAGGGCCCTATCAGAGACAGATGTTCATTCCAGTGGTAGGGAAAGGGTGACATCAGATTGGGAAAAAAGGCTGAAGAGACATGAGTGAGAGATAAGCAACAGACAACAGGCAACTGAATTGTCTCATGGCTTTATTGTGCTCTAAAGTCAATAAGTGTATTGGTTAGCTATCCTTTGACTTTGTAAGGCACTTGGACACACTGACATGTAAACATCTATCTTCCAGTGAAAGTTTAGCTTTTTTGTTAGTAACTACACTTAGTATTGCAACAGAACATGAAATCTCTTACCTACAACTTAACAGGCTATGTTTTTCTTCTGCCTTTAATAATAGCGGTTTATAGGAGGCAGCAAAGGAGACTCATAGGAAAAAAAGAAAATATCATTCCACTATTAAATTCACTTTTATACATTCAGTGTATAAGTGAAGATCCAGTCTCTTTAGTTCTCCACTTTGGGATGTCACCAATTAGTACTGAAAATGCATGATGTACAATGAGAAAAATTCTAAATTCTCAGGACTTTCTCATGAACAGAGAAAACATTTTCCCACCCATTTCTTTTGGAGTGATTAGCTGTTTATCATCTATTAAAACAACTCAGTAATGGTTTCAGGAAGTAGGGTGTTTTTAGCCCTAAGTCTTCAATGACAAGAATGACAACTTCATAATCTCCCCAGAGAAGAACAGGAGATTATTAAAAAACAGGTTCTAGGGGGCAGAAAATAATATTTTCATTGGAAATGCCTAAAGTTCTAATTTATATACAAATGCAAATCAGTAGCCCAGCTGAAGTGCATGTACTAATGCAAACAGCATGGGTAATATACAAAAAGAGCTGGAAGTCACGGCACAACAGCAAATCTGTGATGTAGCTGCCATCATGGAAACGTGGTGGGACGACTCACACAGCTGGAGCACTGCACTGGGTGGCTACAAGCTCTTCAGAAGAGACAGGGAAGGGACTAGAGATGGAGGGGTGGCCCTTTATACTGGGGAGGCTTTTGATGCTGTGGGTATTGAAACTAATGACAATGAGGTTGAATGCTTATATGTAAGAATTAAGGTGAAGGCCAACAAGGCTGACATCCTGCTGGGAGTCTGTTATCATCCACCCAACCAAGAAGAAGAGGTGGGCAACCTATTCTATGAGCAGCTGGAGGATGTTTCAGAATCACCAGCCCTTGTTCTTGTAGGTGATTTTAACCTGCCAGACATCTGCTGGGAACTTAATACAGCAGAAAAAAAGGCAGTCCAGGAAGTTCCTAGGGTGTATGGAAGAGGACAACATTATGTCACAGCTGGTGAGAGAGCCCACCAGGGGAGGGACTATGTTTGACCTATTGTTTGCAAATAGAGATGGGGTGGTGGGAGATGTGGTGGTTGGAGGCTGCTTGGGGCACAATGACAATGAAATTATAGAGTTGTTGATATTTGGTGAAATCACCAGGAACATCAACAACACTTCAATAACATGGGACTTCTGGAGGGCAGACTTTGGACTATTTGGGAGACTTATTCAGAGAGTTTCTTGGGAAGTAGCCTTTAAAAACAAAGGAATCCAGGAAATGTGAGCATGCTTCGAAACAGAGATCATGAGGGCACAGGAATAGACTGTGCCTGTGGGCCAAAAGATGAGTCAATGGGGCAAATGTTCAGCCTGGATGGGCAATGAAGTTTTGAAGGAACTTAGGAATAAAAAGAGGGTGTATCATCTCTGGAAGGAGGATCAGGTCTCTCAGAAAGTATTTAAGGGGGTTGCTGGGGCTTGTAGGAAAAAAAATAGAGAGGCCAAAGCTCAGTTTGAACTTAATTTGGCAACTTATGTAAAGGAGAATAAAAAAATGTTTTTAAAAATATATTAACAGCAAAAAAAAAGGGTAAGACCAACCTTTGTTCTCTACTGGCCAAGAGGGAACTTAGAAGCTGCACATGAGGAGAAGGCAGAAGTGCTTAACGCCTTCTTTGCCTCAGTCTTTAGTGGGAAGACAGTTTGTCCTCAGGACAGCTGTCCTCCTGGGATGGTAGATGGTGTCAGGAAGCAGGATG
>VWZS01004219.1:1482915-1521217 GCA_013397075.1 Rhabdornis inornatus
GGTCTCTCAGAAAGTATTTAAGGGGGTTGCTGGGGCTTGTAGGAAAAAAAATAGAGAGGCCAAAGCTCAGTTTGAACTTAATTTGGCAACTTATGTAAAGGAGAATAAAAAAATGTTTTTAAAAATATATTAACAGCAAAAAAAAAGGGTAAGACCAACCTTTGTTCTCTACTGGCCAAGAGGGAACTTAGAAGCTGCACATGAGGAGAAGGCAGAAGTGCTTAACGCCTTCTTTGCCTCAGTCTTTAGTGGGAAGACAGTTTGTCCTCAGGACAGCTGTCCTCCTGGGATGGTAGATGGTGTCAGGAAGCAGGATGGTCCCCGTGTTATCCAGGAGGAGGCAGTCAGAGAACTGCTGAGCTGCTGGAATGTTTATAGATCTATGGGACCAGATGGGATCCATCCCAGGCTGGTGAGGGAGCTGGCAGATGAGCTTGAGAAACCACTCTCCATCATTTACCAACAGTCCTGGCTCACTGGTGATATTCCAGATGACCGGAAGCTGGCCAATGTGATGCCTATTCACTAAAAGGGTGGGAAGGAGAATCCTGGTAATTATAGACCAGTCAGCCTGACCTCAGTACCTGGTAAGGTAATGGAACAGTTTATACTGAGTGCCATCACACAGCCCTTACAGTATGGCCAGGGCCTTACGGACCCAGCCAGCATGGGTTTAGGAGGGGCAAGTTGTGTTTGACCAACCTGATCTCCTTTTATGACCAGGTGCCTGCCTTGTGGATGCAGGAAAGGCTGTGGATGTTGTGTACCTGGTCTTCAGCAAGGCCTTTGCCTCTGTCTCCCACAGCACACTCCTGGAAAAGCTGGCAGCCAACGGCTTGGACAGGAGCACTCTCTGCTGGGTTAGGAACTGGCTGGATGGCCAGGCCCAGAGAGTGCTGGTGAATGGTGCTGCATCCAGCTGGGGATCAGTCACCAGTGGTGTCCCTCAGGGGTCTGTGCTGGGGCAGTCCTGTTCAATATTTTTATTGATGACATGGTTGAGGATATTGAGTCTTTAATGAGTAAATTTGCAGATGACACCAAGCTCGGAGCCTGTGTCAATCTGTTGGAAGGTAGGAGGGCTCTGCAGAGAGACCTGGAGAGGTTAGATGGATGGGCAGAGTCCAATGGGATGAAGTTTAATAAGTTCAAGTGCTGAGTCCTGCATTTTGGCCACAACATCCCCCTGCAACGTTATAGGCTGGGGATGGTGTGCTGGACAGTGCCCAGGCAGAAAGGGACCTGGGGGTAGTGGTCAGCAGCTGACTGAACATGCGCCAGCAGTGTGCCCTGGTGGCCAAGAAGGCCAACAGCATCCTGGCCTGGATCAGGAATAGTGTGGCCAGCAGCAGCAGGGAGGTCATTCTTCCCCTGTACTCAGCACTGGTGAGGCCACACCTTGGGTGCTGTGTCCAGTTCTGTCCCCTCAGTTTAGGAAGGACATTGAGACACTTGAGCACATCCAGAGGAAGCAACGAGGCTGGTGAGGGGCTTGGAACACAAACCCTGTGAGGAACAGCTGAGGGAGCTGGGGTTGTTTAGCCTGGAGAAAAAGAGACTCAGAGGTGACCTTATCACTCTCTACAGCTTCCTGAAAGGTGGCTGTAGTCAGGTGGGGTTGGTCTCTTTCTCCAGGTAGCAACTGATAGAACCAGAGGACACAGTCTTAAGCTACACCAAGGGAAATATAGG
Organism: Rhabdornis inornatus; assembly: GCA_013397075.1. Lineage (NCBI taxonomy): Eukaryota > Metazoa > Chordata > Aves > Passeriformes > Rhabdornithidae > Rhabdornis > Rhabdornis inornatus. Next base: position 1,484,608 of record VWZS01004219.1, read on the forward strand.
TTGGATATTAGGAAAAAGTCTCTCACAGAAAGAGGGATAAAATACTGGAATTGTCTGCCTGAGGAGGTGTTGGAGTCACCATCCCTGGATGTGTTTAAAAGAAGACTGGGTGTGGGACTCAGTGCCATGGTCTAGTTGAGGTGTTAGGGCATGGGCTGGACTTGATGATCTGAAGGTCTCTTCCAACCTAGTGATACTGTGATTCTGTGATATTTATATATATCCTTACTGAAATAAATGACCAGGAAATGCTAAAAGCTGTGATCTGTTTCTCTCCTTACTCACTATTTATCTCTGAAGGATTGCAGCATAGCATTATGTTAAATTGCTTTCTACATATTTATTCTTCTGGGACCTAATCAAACAGAGCCCATGTCTCTAGGCCTAAACAGTGAATCTTTGTTAGCGTTGTTGGAGCGTTGACTTTCTCATCAGAGAAATTCATGATTTTAAAAGCACAAGAAGTTTCTAAAAAACACTGCTAGGCTCTAGAAGACTCTGCTGCCAATGAACCTGCCTCACCATTAGGAGGAGGAAATAAAATTTGTATGTGTCTGGTTGAACCTGATAGGAAGGCAGGCTGAGGGGCCTTGTGATTTCAAAAGGTGCAGGGAGTTAAAAAGAATAGGACTCTTCTTCCCTCTCAGAAACACCAGTAATTGACTGCTAGAACTGCTTCTTCTGTGGTATTGATCAGTGACAGTTAGAGATGTTCTCTACAATCACTCGCCCTGTGAGGCCTAATTAACAAAGGCTGGCTTGCTGAATTAGGTAAAACTCAATGTCCACTGAAATTAATGTGATGCTGTCTAAGCGTCCTTCAACTATTAAGGGAAAATCAAGTTTAAGTGGAAGAAACGAGGGAAGTCCTGTTAAGGGCTAAAACAATTTTGACTGGAAAAGTGGATTAAGACAACAGTTTTACAAGGACAATGAGAGGCTCAAAGACACTCTCTTAAAAAGTGCCTCTTTGTTTTCTTGTTATATTTTTAATAGTGTTTATGCTATTTAAATAAAAAATTATCATTTTTTCCTGGGTATCACTGAATTGAAGAAGAAGCAGAGACTGATAAATCATAGCTTTTAAAAATGGAACTATTTCTTGGCTATACTGTACTCAGCATATCCCTGGCTTTCTGGGTGGTCAAGAAACTGAGTTTAAATAAGTGACAAAGGTTTCATTGAAGCCGCCAACACTAGTGCTTTCACGCACAAAGTACTATATTCACAGCAGAACCAGGATCAAGTCTGTATTTAATCTCCAAGACCTGTATGGTTTTGAGCTCTTCAGCCTTATTCCCATGTTGGCTAACCTGGTGTAAAAGTCCTGTGTTACAGCCAGATTTATAAATCTGCTTTCACAGGAGCCTAAATAGACCCATTGATCACAACCAACACAATTTTCAAGATATTTAAGAAATCCATTTAATAATAATAATAATTGTTTACGTCACAGCTAGTACTGGATCTAAAAATGACAGAGCAGAAGAGACGAGGCATATGAAAAATTAAGTGGGGTTTCTAATGCTCACATATTCAGTTTAAGCCAGTTCGTTATCTTTAATATGGGCTATTCAGTAGTTTATGTTTTAGATAAACTGCTTATTCTGGATCCTGTTTCTATACAGCTTCTTTATACATGGACTGTTTATTTTCTTAGATAACCTTTTTATCTGATTGAAGTCAAGGTTGTTTTTTTTTTCCTCAAATGCACATTTGCATTCTTTTAAAACATGGGCTCTTCCATGTTTTATTCAAGTATGGTTTAATACAGTTTCAGTGTATGTTTGGCCAAGTATTTTAACATCACTTAATTTATGGTACTTTTAAATATAGTTAACCTTTTTCACTTAAATTTATTTCATTTTTATCAGGCTACAATACCTGGGCTCCTGAGATTGCTAAGTTTCTTTTCTCGTGGATGATGAGAGTCTTCAGAGGTAGAGCATAGCTCTGGAAATGTCTGTGCAAAGCCATATTCCCTGAATCCCAGTGAATTATCCTGCTGTCATGGAAAAATCCATAGATGTACTGCATATGAGGAAGGGAAATATTATGTGGAAAATCAGTAAGATTATTTATGGGAGTTACATTTGGGCTAGTTTAAATTCTCAAGACTGAAATAGAGACCTGTAAGCTAAGAATGGAGGAAGGGTTGCTTCAGGAATACTCTGGCTTTGGAACAGACTTTGATATCCAGTAACAGCAGTTGAAGTTTTTATTGTACTCCAAAGAAGACTATTTGGCAGAATGCCCCAGAACATTATGCTTTCAGAACTTTTTAAAGTATACACTGGGCAGAGCTGAAGTCTATCAGCAATAAACAAGTCTCTCCTTCTGCCTTTCTTGATTTTGGTGACAGTTAATGAAATCTGAAATGTCTTAAATGATAATTCATCTGCCAGTTTAGAGTAATGACTTACTTTCAGTTAGAAACTTTTGAGAGAGAAAGAAACCAGTCTCATCATCTTCAGGATACAATAAATTGAAAGTAATGTAATTTGGAAATTGAACTCTGTCGTAATTAGCCAAGATCAATATCTTCTATTTTCTGTCTGTAATCATTGTGCCTTCAAAAGTAAAATCCTCAAAGCTTGATATGATGGAAAGTATCTACCTTTGTGACAGGTTACTGGAAAACACAAAGCTAAGAATTTCAGTCACTTCAGCCTTTCTATAACTTTTTGAGAGAAAGACCTCAGTAATGACAAATGGATAAGCTTTGAATCTAAGAGGTCACCCATCAATTATAGCACAAGAGCCATGCCAGTAGATCTCTGGTGCTCATAGGGGCAACGACATAAACTATAAGGTTGTGTATAGAAATGCACGCCAGTTTGCTTAATATCCAGAGGCATTCAAACACCAGATAGTCTTTCAAACACTTTGAAAAATGATCTGCTTTGTTTTGTAAGTAGAGGAATGATATAGATGCTAGCTGTCAAATGACAGCAAATTACACATACTCTTCCTTTTATGCTATCATTTATCAGAATCAGGTTTTGTTATATGTAAAGTGGTTTAGATCAATAGCTAGAAATCTGCTTGTGTTGTATTGATTTCCTGAGAAGATTATATATGAGGATGACAAGTAGTTATGGCTGACACAGACCAATTTCCAATTGCTTAATGGATTTAACACTTTTCAGTTCTGTGAGTACAATAGGCTATTGAAAGTATTTTAAATATTTTTACAGTATGTACAGTGACAATAAGAATACAATCTGGAGAGCTTAAACTAGAACCATTGGCATGAAAACATAATTTTTATCCTTTAAGCATCATTTAGTAAACAATTAGTAAGTCAAATATGTGTAGAAAGCAGGCTTGTTACTTGGCATTATATTTTTTAATTTGTGTTGCTAAACCACAGATATAGAAAAAATCAGCAAAGAAATCAGTTCTGTGGTAAACATGAGTTAAGTAATGGGGAAATGTGACAGAGCATAACTGAAGCTTCATTTATAAAGTATCTCAGCTCCGTTCATTCACCTCTTTTTATTAAAAAACTGTATCCATTCACAGCTTACAGTAGTTGAATAAAATGCAGCATCTAAATTTATTATGGGCATTTTTCTTCTAATTCTTGTCTTTTCATTGCCAATTGTTTATTTTTATTTTCTACCCACTTGATATTACTTTATAAAAGAAATCATTTGAATTTAATCAACTAGGACATTAGATGTCACTGGGAGTGCTGATGGAGGAGAGGCTGGACATGAGGAGACAGTGTGGTCTTGCAGGCCAGATTAGGTATGGAATTATCTTTTTTTGTTTTGTTGGGTTTTTTTGTGGTTTGTTTTGTTTTGTTTTGTTTTGTTGTTGGGTTTTTTGGTGTTTTTTTGGGTTTGCTTTCTGTTTTTGTTAATTTCAGAAAAGAAACAGCATATATGTACTTCACACATACTTGTTTTAACCACACTATATTTGAGACAATGAATGCTTGAGCATGGCAGAGTTCTCATGTCATGACTTGGTTTCTACTGGATTTTAATGAATAAGGTTTTAAGAGCCTGTCCACAAGCAGTGAAAATCTATTATTATGTGAGTAATTTTCGTGAATGGAAATGTCTTAAGAACAGTTCTGAGGGGAAGGACTTGGAGGTATTTGTTGCTATACATTTATGTTAATTTTGTGCCATAATTTTGTACAGCTCTTAATAATGACATCATTTAACTTCTGTCAAACTTCCTGACACTGTTGGTGAGGAAGCCAGCTATGGGAGGTATCCCACTGGACCTGCTGTTTGTGAACAGAGGACTGCTGGATGACGTGATGCCTGGAGGTCATCTTGGACACAGCAATCGCAGAATGATAGTTTTCAATTCTTTGAGAAGTAAGAAGCAGGGTCTGCAGAACTGTTATGTTGGAATTTCGGAGTGCAGGCTTTCGACATGTTTAGGAGACTGGTTCACAGACCCCCTTGTGAAGCAGTCCAGAATGGCAAAGAAGTCCAGGAAGGGTGGACAATCTTTGAGAAGGAAATCTTCAAGGTACAGGAGAAACCCCATGTGCTCAAAAGACTAAGCATCACAGAAGAAGACTGGCCTGGTTAAACAGAGGACTTTGGCTTGGACTCTGGAAAAAAACAAGACAGTTTATTACCTTTTTATGAAGCAGCAGCCAGCTCAGGAGGACTACAAGGTTATCATGAGATTATGGAGGGTGAAAGTTAGAAGTTTCTTCTCTAAAAAGGAGCCCTGGAACAGGCTTCCCAGAGAGGTGGTGGAACCACTGTCCCTCAAGGCATTTAAAAGACTTGTGTATGTGACACTTAGTGGTGTCCTTGGCAGTGCTGGGTTAATGATTGGACTCAATGAGCTTAAAGGTCTTTTCCAATGCAAACTATTCTATGATTATGTGATTCCTTAGATTTCCTAAAATGTCACAGTACATGAAAATGCAATAAAATTTTTAGTGGGGCCATGCATTATAAAAAGCATCTACCAATCAACAGTGTTATGACAGTTGGCTACGCAAAAATGAAATAATTATTTCTTAACAGAATTAAATTATTGTATAGTGTTTCAAATTTATAGGTATTTATTCATACATTCTGGGCACTACATTTTACCTCACAGGAATCTGTTTACACACACTTTTTACTTAGCTTGTGTTGATACTTCACACACTGAAGACTTCACTCATCTCCTGTTTGCAGTACAGCATTGTAGAACCATCCATGATATAGGATGGGGTACTAACACAAAACTGTAAAGGTTTTAATGAAACAGTGAACAATCAAATCTGATTTTCTTCCAATCCCTTCTAATGGAAGATTTTAATTTCACCACACTTAAGTGAACAGTATATATTTTTCTTTCGTTGTGTCTGGCTTGGTGAACCCCTTTAGCCTTGATGGGCTGATACTTGTTATGTTCTAACAGCTTTCAAAAAGTATATTCCACTGCTATCAAGCTACCCACAGGAAATTTCACTTTGTTGACATGTTAACATTGGCCTTGGAATCCATCTAGATGGCTTGACAGACTGTTTCCTCAAAGGAACACATCACACGGAGAAAGAAGATAAAGCGGAAGAGCAAGTGCAAATAAATTAATGTATTTGTATCTTCGTATAAAGATTGTTATCATCATTGGAGCTAAGATCAGTCTATCTGCCTAAAACATATCCTTCAGAGTTTGCACCTTGATTTACTGTGCCTGAACTGCTACTGAGAACAGACCCTCCTTACCACTTACATGGAAAACTTCTACCAAAGGCTTCTTTCCAAATCATGCCATAGCCATGGTGTTCAGTAACTCACAGCAGTCAAATGGAAGAACACCAAGAAAGTAGATGAAGGATATGCACTGCAAAATTCATGTTGGTGCATTCTATACCTTTGTAGTCTTTAAGTGTATCTAAAATAATAAAAGAATATGTAGGCACACCACTGTCTACTAGCTGTTCTGAGGAACATGTAGAAACCTGCAGGATTCAGGTCCATAAATACGAAACAAAAACATTTTGACTCATTATCTTACAACGTATGGAGCTAAGGCAGAAGTTCGACACCTTTCAACCTTTTCAGGTGCATGAGAAGGACAGTCAGGAGCTGGCTGAAATAAGGTTTTGTTCTGCCCTTTGCTACTGGAATATTAATATTTACTATATTTCATTAAAAATTTGAACAGTTTAGATAACACCTCCAAATGCTGAATTTCTCTTGTTATACTGCATGATTCTGGCCTGAAATTTACTGCATAGAGTTAGTGGACTTAGAAGGCTCCTGTTGCCGAGATAACAGCAGTTTTCCCATGTGTTCATCAAGTATTTCCATATAAGAAAATAATTTATTAATCTGCTTTTTTCAGACATCCCCTAACTTCACCAGACTGGTTGCTGTGAGATAGTGGCTGAAAGTAGAATTAATATTTTATTTTTGTTTCCTTTTCTTGTGTCAATATTTTAATTTTGGTTTAAATGTACAAATTTCTAGTGAAAACATGCTTCAGTTTTATCAGAGTGTACAAAATATGCAGTAAAGTCAATGAAATAAAATAATTTATATCTGAGGAACAGAAAGACTTTTGAATGTATTGTTTAATTTTTACTTATTCAGTTGAATACCATGTGGAGCAATTCTTTCAGTAGTTGATAGGTCAGAGCAGCATCATATGAGTAGTTATATATGGATGAAAGGACTGATGTAATTTGTGTTAAGATTTCACTTTTGTCTAGGCTACTACTGTTACTATTATCAATAGTATTAATCAAAAAACCTCTGATTATTTGAGCTACAAATTATTTTAAAAGGCATGAATAGATTTTTCATTTATTATCTGTGAGAATCTACTCTCCATCTCCCATAACATGGGTTTTATCGATTGCTCTTTCTGCCCCTTCTGGCCTGTTTATTTCTACCTGTAAACTAAATCACCACAGAATTGTATTGCAACAGCCCTAATACTTCTTTGCTCTAATTTCCAGTGTGTTTCTTTTACTACACCTATGATTATTCTATTGTCCACCATCAATAAATGCGCCTTTTGATTTTCTTTAGTACCATTCTAAGTATATATTTAATTTCTATAACTATTAGATGAAATAATAGTTATAAATATAAGTTTTGATCTTCTAAATGGGATTAGTAAATTTATTCTTAAAATAAGGTCATAGGCAAAATGGACAAAACTCATCTCTTTTCAAATTCACTGTCATGCAATTTTCATGTTAGTGTACTTATTTCATCACTATTATCTTTTAAGTTATAGAAATAATTTAATCTAGCTGCATTTAAACCCAAGACTGAAAAACCCCAAGTCTTCAGGTCAGGAAAAGCAAGTAAAAAAGGGGACTGTTTAGAGCACAGATCCATCTCATTTGTTCTTTATTTTCTCTAGATATAGCTGTTACAGCACAGACTGATAATACATGAGAACAAAATGCCAAGAGGTAAGAAATTATACTGTTGTAGGAGCTGCTTCAAGAAATCAAAACTTCCTGAGAGATTAAGTGACTTATCTCAGAGTATTACTCCTAGGTAGAGTAATACAGGAATTTTGGATGTTATAAATGAGCATCAGATTCGGAAATACAGTTCACTGCTTAGAAACTAAGGTAAGATTTCAATTCCCCATCCCATCTAGACAGTTTTTCTTATTTCAAGAAATTCACTAAATCAGCTCACTTAACTCTAGGGAACTACTCAATAAAACAAACACAGATGCCTTATTTGTGATATTTCCAGAGGTATCTGAAACCTTCTCAGAGGTCTGAAAGACAAGACAGAGGGGGGCCTCTTAAGGCCCGAGAAATAATTCAAAACAACAATAGGCCTCCTCATGCTTAGAGATTAAACACCTACTTCAAACTAGTCCTCTAGGGTTTGCTTCAGTTTCCCACTTTCTCACACACTCAGTGTCAGCAGAGATGCCTTGCAATCCCGTTTCATCTAAAGCTAATACTCAGATGAATGGAGGACATTGTATCTACAACCAGAAACACAGAATCACAGAATCATTAGGGTTAGAAGTGACATCTGTAGATCACCCAGTCCAAGGGTCACCTAGAGCAGGTTACATAGGAATGTATCCAGAGAGAGAGAATCCACAAGTTCCTTGGGCAGCCTGTTCCAGTGCTCTGCTACCTTCAACATAAAGTTCTTCCTTGTGTTAAGGTGAAAACTCTTGTGGTTTTATGTCCATTGTTCCTCATCCTGTCAGTGGGAACAAAGGAGAAGAGTCTGGCACCATCCTTTTGGCACTCACCTTTGAGATATTTATATGTATTGACAACATGCCCTCTCAGTCTCTCCTCCTCTCAGTCTCTCCTCTCCTCTCATTCTCTCCTCTCATCCTCTCCTCTCCTCTCNTCAGAGGAGAGACACTCCAAACCCCTAACTGTGTTTGTGGCCTCCACTCTACCCTCTCCAGTAGCTGCTTGAGTCCCTTGTAGTGAGGAACCCAGAACTGGACACTCCAGATGTGGCCTCACCAGGGTTGAGTAGAGTGACAGGACCGGCTCCCTTGACCTGCTGGCAGTGCTATTCCTAATGCATCCTAGGGTACCACAGGCTCTCCTGGTCACAGGGCACACTCCTGGCTTGTGGTCACTTGTCATCGGCCGAGACTCCCACGTCCTTCCCAGCAGAACTGAGAAGTCTACACAGCAGCCTTTGCTGAAGGTCTGAACCACTGTCCAGCAGAGCTTCTCAGAGTCCCTGGCCATGCAGGCAGCCTAAACTGCTAACTGAAACTGATGGCTGAACTTGCCATGCGAATAAAAGTATATGAATTGAATTCCATAATGCTTTTTCTGTCTTTGTGTTTCTGATGACTATCTTAGCTCACAGAGTGATATAAGAGATTCCCTAAAAATCTTAGAGCTGTGCCGTGATGAGTAGAGAATAAATACTTGCGTGGAGCTGTGCTCCTAAGCGAGAATGGGTGACAGATGCCAAATCAAAATTTCTTTAAAAAAAAAAAAAAAGGAACACTCAGCTATATGGATTTACAAGGTTTAGTGCTGAGGATGGCTGTCTAAGCTAACAATATAAAAAAGGAAATTTTTTGTTCTGTTAGCATTTGTCACTTTTAGATTTTCACCTGGTACTTGGCTCAGAGGATCACTTAAATAATATAAATACATGAAGCTATTTACATTTCTCAAACAAACTGGGGTACATTTATGAGAAAGGGATATTTGACTATAAAACTTGGTACTGCAAATAAAGGCACAGTTGTATTTGCAGTGCAAATATGTATTCTCTCCCTCTCTTTTGACCAATTCATTGCAACACATCTATTAAATGAACCCCAAAGGTTAACTGACAATAGCACATGTTTTTGTTTGAAATCACGGTCTCCCTTCTCCTAAAGTTTTATGTGTAAAAAGAAGAAAAACAGTCTAACTTTCAATTATCATAACTACATTTATATTTCATAAGAGTGATGGTGGTAGAAAAGATAAATACTGCTGATACTGAAGCAGTAAATAAGTCAGAGGTGTGAACTAACGGATATCAAGGGAAAACAGGCTGGAAGAATAAAATACCTGTACAGATGTTGAGGACTATTACACCTGACGATTTTATTACTTGGTGAAGATGGCATCTCCTCTGTGATGTTCAGTAGCAGAAGACTGCTAGACAGAAACAGTACAAGCTGAACTCAATATTCTGTAACAATAAAAGTTGTTAGTGACAGCACAGTGCATGCCTAGCATGAAATGCAGACTTCATCAGCTACATAGAAGCTTTGGTCCACTTTGCAAATGAGTATGTGACGATTTTCATGAATAGTATGTGGTTTTCATCTCCTACAATGTTGAATATTTACAGTGCAAGCAGCTACATCTAAGCCTGTGATCAATTATTTTATTAGTAGTCCCAGGGACTGCTGGGCCATTCCAAAGAGTGAATGCATACAGTGTGCATGTCAAGTGTGTGTTGTATAGATTTGCTGCCAATGTGATGCCCTAGTTGCTACATCATAAACATAACCCTTAGGATCTAGGTCATATTGTAATGAGTAAGACAATGGGTGCACTGTGCTGTAAGTAATGGAATTAATTTTATGTTTGCAATATTCATTCAAAGAATTTTTTTTCTTTCTTCAATTTTTCTTCTCATAATTTTTCTATTCTGCTTCTTTCTTGCAGAAAAAGAATCCCACACATAATCACATACACGTGTTCATGTGTTTATTTGACTAATTCAGAGACAGATCATTTCTGTCTCTTAATGTGAAACAATATTTTGATTCTCTATTATAAAAATATGCGTTATTTGAAGAAATTCCTCTGAAACTGAATGCTTGGAGCTTCACCAGAAATTACTCATCAGCACATTACTGCAGCTTGAAAAGGAAATGGGTGGCATGGTTAGTAGCAGCCACATAATTTGTGATGAAAAATAGAGGGAAAATAAAAATAATCCTTCTTAACTGTTTCAATGGGAGCTATTTCTTAATGTTTCCATTAGTTCTAATATCTCCTTCTACTTTCTCCCTCAATCTCTCTTCTCAGTCAAGCACCTCTGGTATTAGAGTGGAGATGGATAAACACTGAGATACAACAGCAGAGAAGGTGAATAATGGCTCGCCAGCATGCCAGCACCCTTGCACCAGCTGCTCCAGACAGACTTTTTAAAATGGGATGTAGAAGACAGGTATTTGCTGAGGTGCAGATATTCTCAGAACCTGCACATAAAATAAAAATGTTATCATACCCTGTGATTGTTCTATGTGTAAGATTGAGTAATCATTGTGAAGTAACCACTTAGAGAAACACTCTTCCTCTGATAGTTCTACCACAGCTGGAATTTACCCAATATCGCCAATTAAAATCTTTTTAGCTGTTTGGGAGATAGCTTTGGTTCAATTTTTTCCCCCTGTGAGAGCGTTAACTTCTTTCATGCAGCCATACAAGTGAGTTAGATTTCATGAGTGGAAATTTTGCAAAATTAAGAACAAAATTAATGGGGCATTGAGAGGAACTAATAAAATTCATGAGACTGAAGACACACTGTAAGATCTTAGGAGTACCTAATGAAGCAAAGATAGGACAATCTACAAATCTCCTAAACAAAAGTCTGTAATGGAGCAGAAAAGAGAAATTCTGCTAAACAAGAAGTTGTTAAAAAGGAAGGTGGACAGAAGGTAACTGGTAGAAATTCAGGTATGGATGGGAAGTCTAAAGAAAATGTTTTTTCCTTTTACTTTTGTCAACAAAAAGGAAAGTATCAGGATTTTTATGATGTCAGTACAGAAAAAAAGGATAGCAAATATTAAACTCCATGAAAAATCAAGGCAGTGTAATTATATTTTAGAATACTTAAAGACAAAGCTCAAAATCCTACATAGGTTGATACTATGGAGACGATAGTAACAGTCTGAAAAGGCCCAAATATGCAAGAAAGGCAAGCATGAAAATACATTAAGGAAAGATAAATGAAAGAATAAGGAGTAAGACCCTAACTGTCTCACCCAGTAGTCTATGCTGCCTCTTTAAAATTTTTAAAAATTCTAAAATGAATGAAAGCCGAGAATTAGAATTGAGGAGGAAAAGAGGAAAAAAAGCCCCCCACAACCTCTACCAATGTAGACTACTGAATTTTTGCTTTTCCAAAGGTGAAGAAAAATAAGAGAACTCACCAATGTTTCTGCCAAAAATAGATATTTTTAAAAATTTAGAGATAGAATAATTTGTTTCTAAGGCAGCAAATATGGAGGCTTTTGTGTTAAAAATAAATTTAAAAATGTGTATTTACAAAGTGGTTTTTAGATTCACTTTGAGATTAGGCAAAATAATCCAAAGGAATATCTCAGGAATTTCAGTGGATGCTCCAGTATTATATGCAGAAAGATCAGTAAGAAATCATTCTTGTACTGCATGATAGGCTCAGTAGATTTTATATGTATTTTCTCATATTTCACACAGCTCTGGGTAGTGTTAAGGTGTGGGCCTAATTTTCTTTAAGATAAGAAAATCTGTTCCCTACTATGCAGGAATATTTGTCCCCACAAAATGACAGTGGCATATCGTCCAGCATTATATTTCTTTTCTTTCAGTGATACATGCATTTGTAAACGATCTAATACTTAATTTATGATTTAGGATACAAACACTCTATCTGGAGAAAGATAAATATGATGTCCATTTTCTTAATAGCATTTATAATCATGACTTCAATGCCTGTAGGTCTCAAGATGCGTACCAATATATAACTAAAACTACAAGGCAAATGATGACATGACTCATTCAATTTCAGAGCCATTAAAAAAATGTAGGGTAAAAGCCCAACCACCCCTGTTAAAGTAATGAACTATTCAGTGAAGAATTTTTTAATCTTTTCATTATTAGCAGTGTTTCATTACCAATTGACAAGATCTTTAAGGGCCTTAAAGATCATCTACTTCCAACCCCCCTGCCATGGACAGGGAGGGACACCTTCTACAAGACCAGATTGGTCAAAGCCCTCATCCAACCAACCCTTGAGCACTTTCAGGAATGAGTTTTACATAACTTCACTGGGCAACTTGTTCTAGCACCTTATCACCTTGACAGTAAGATTCTTTTCCCTAACTGAACCTACTCTCTTTCAGTTTGAAGTAATTTCCCCTTGTCCTATCACTACATGCTCTTATAAAAGATTCCTCTCCATCTTTCATGTAGGGCCCTTTACGTTCTGGCAGGTGCTATAAGTTCTCACTGGAGCCTTCCCTTCCCCTGTCTGTACAACCCCAACCATCTCAGTCTGTGTTTGTAGGAGAGGTGCTTCAGCACTCTGATCATCTTTGTGGCCTCTTCTGGACTCACTCTAACAGGTCCATGTCCTTCTCATGTAGGGGTCTCCAGAGCTGGATGCAGGGCTGCAGGTGGGGTTTCACTAGAGCAGAGTAAAGGAGCAGAATCACCTCCCTCAATCTGCTGGCCACAGTGCTTTGGATGCACCATGGATATGGTCATGGTTGGTGTTCTGGGCTGTAAATGCATGTTGCTGGGTTGTGTTGAGCTTCTTGTCAACCAACACCAACAAGTCCTTCTCCTCAGGGTCTCTCTCAATCCATTTTCCATCTAACCTCTATTCTTGGATTACTCCAATCTATCTACAGGACCTTATAATGCTGTAAAGCTAAATCCTTGTGTAATTTACACAGTGTAGTAGAATTGTTACAATGAAATTGGTTGCTTCACTCAGCTGGTTTTTGCTGGGACAGAATTAGTTTTCTTCATAGTAGCCAGGATTCCGCTGTGTTCTGGATTTGTGCTGGAAAGTGTTGAAACAGGAGTGTTTTCATTACTGCTGAGCAGTGCTTACACAGCATCCAGGCCTTTTCTGCTTCTCATTCTACCAGTGAAGGGCTGTGGGTGTGCAGGGAGCTGTGAGCAGACGCAGCCAGGACAGCTGACTCCAAATGACCAGAGGGATATCCTGTACCCATGCCTGTATCCATGGCATCATGCCCAGCGTATAAGCCTGGGAGAAGAAGGAGGAAGGAGGGAATGTTAAGAGTGATGGTGTTTTCTTCCCAAGATGCTGCTACATGTGGTGGAGCTGGATGATAATCCACCTGCCCATGGGAAACTGAATAAATCCCTTGTTTTGTTTTGCTGGCATCAACAGCTTTTGCTTTACCTATTAAACCAAGTTTATGTCAACCCACAACTTTTCTAATCTTCTGATTCTCTCCCTCACACCATACAGGGGTGGACAAGTGAGCTGCTGTGTGGGGCTCATCTGCCAGCTGGACTTAGGTTAAACCACAAGGTTCACCTTTGAGAATTTTTCAGCATATATTGTTCACTCCAGTTTATTGGTTATGAAATGTCTCTCTTTAAGGGTTTGTCACTATAACTGTGTCAAATTCAAATTTTGATAGCTACATTATCTTTACAGATATGAATAGTAGGTTTAATTTAGCCAAAGTATCATTTTTCTATTATCCTCTGTTACTTCAAGTCACCTTCTATTGCTAATCAGCTGATATGTTCAACTAGAAAACTGGCTGGAACACAGTGAAAAACTACATGGATGAACTTTCATGGAGCTTGGCATTGCTTTTTCATGAAAATATGGTATTTATGAAATATACTTATTTAGTAATTTCATAATACTGTATGAACATTAAATTAACTTTAGAGTGTTACTTTGCTAGTAAATGAATACTATTATTACTCTAGATAATAGTCATTGAGGTCAGAAAGCTGCATAATGGTGATGACAGTTTCCTACTCTCACAGCTTATTTTCATTCTTGAAAATTAATCTTGAATAATTACTTTCTAAACCTGAAAATAGACATTTCTAAAACGAACATATGCAAATAGAACAAGAGAGTCCATTACAATTTAAATTATAAAATATTAATTTTAAAATATATTTATGCACAAAAATAATTAGCCATCAGCATCAACTGTACAATAGCTGTGCATAACCATTTCTCTGCATCAGGTGATTGGGCGATGTTGTGTTTTCTGGCATGCTTTGTTTTGCATACAAATGTTCAAATAACTTCTATTTCTGACTGGAAGGGAAATAATTCCCAAAGGAGTTGGGATTATTGTGCTGTTTATTTGTTTTCCTTTCTAGGAGAACACGAGTACTTCAAGATTCAAGAAGAATCTGTTTTTTTTCCGACAGAACTTAGTTCAGGATTTTTGATCCTTAGGCTTGAATTTATTACCGATTTATGCACATGGCACTTTAAGACAGAACAAATGTTTTATAGCTTCCTAGTTCCTTTCCTCCCTTTTAAATGTCTGGGGGTGTTTTGCTTCCAACATCTTAGGCAATCAAGCCCAAATTTTTAGGGGATAGAAAGGAGGCTGCTGCCTTCTGCTCTTACTTCAATACATTTTATTACAGGGCAAGTCCCATTCTCCTACAAAAATATATCTATTTTTCTGACTGAGGTATTTTTCCTCCTGCTTTTCTTCCTTTTTCTTCTTCCTTGACCCCTGCCCCTCCTCCTTTTTTAATTTAAAACATATAATTAGCCCTTACTACTTTAGTAAGCTGTGCAGAGCAGGTTATAGCTAACAGTAAAAATTTACCATTCTGAGATTATTGTTGTTATTCTTGTGACATTGGAACATCAAAAGCCATATAAAACCACTCAGAATGACAGGTGGCATTTGCTTTGTTACTATGCTTTTGCACATGCCTGTGACATCTCTTCACAGACACAGTGGGGCTTTGATTCTTCGTGTTTTGTATTCATGCACTTTCCACAGTGCTGCTATGGATCTACAGTATGCTAGGAATTGCAGAAATTCAAAGCATGCATGTAAAGGGATAAATGATAAATTGTTGATGGGTAAAAAATGGCTGTGGTCAAGCATGGGAAATAATCCATGAGAAATTTGTATTCCAGAAAGAGTACAAACTCCCATGGGGAACATAAATGATCACTATTGTTTGTCCTACAATTTTCAACCATTCCAAAGAGGTTTCATACTAATACTAATCTTAAAAATAGTTGATCATTAACAAAGGCCAAAATGCACCCTCTCATAGCTGGGTAGTATATTTTAATCCTGTAAGTGTCATTGTGCCACTCTCTGGTTCAACATTGGTTTCCCAGTTTAGTATTCAGAGAGCTAATTCATTTTGTTGCTGGCAGCAGTGCATTAATGATGAAGCTACGACAATGAACACTGTCTGCATAACAAATGTGTCTTTCTCAAGCTGCAGTAAATACAAAGTGATTAACATGAAATAACCGCTCCAGCAAACTGCTTCTTGGCTTTTAAATAGATATTAGTGTTTTAATTTAACCCTGCATTTGTCAGATATATCTTGAATGGCCTTGTTTTCATTTATTTTTTGGAGGCGAGGCAATTGCTACCTTGGAGGTTTATTTTACAGAGTGCATTCTCTTGGAGATCTACTGTTAACATACTGGATGCAAATGATTATTAATACTCTGTTCCCTGCTTCTGACATTTACTAAGGCAGAAGCATCAAACAGAACTAAATCACATCATGCTCCTTCCAGCTATCTTAATCCTGCCATCCTACTGGAGATAATGAAAATAAGGTCTGAGCAGGTTAATGTTGCTGTTGTTAATAACCTTTAAATCTAAAAGAACCCAAGGTGAAGTTGGTTTCCATCCCAAGTCAGGCAAGAAAGTACAAAAAGAGAAGGTGGTGAACAAGAAAAATCAAACCAAAGTTGGTCTCCCCTCACAGCTCCTCCCCCGTTTTTATTCTTAATCCAGGCATAATGAAAAATCTGAGCAATATCACTGTATTATGAAAAGATGTGATTATTCTATTCTTAGAAGAAGTAAGACAGAGACAGAAACAGAGACAGACAGGGACAGAGATGGAGACAGTTGATTTGACAGTCAATGTCCCGTATCCCTGTTGTTGCTGAATCCCTGTTGGGGGAGTCCCTACCTGGAATGTTACAGCAAAAACAGAAAAGCATAGCACCCTCCATGAAACACTTTGAAATGGTTCTCTTGTCATCCAGACAATCCTATAAAGCCGTGCTGTTCACATTCCTGCTGTCATTTCACTTTATCTCATGATAATGTACCAGTAGCGTAGGCTTTCTACTCCACGACAGTCTTTTAGAGAGAGTTTTATTAGAAGATGCTGTATAAGAGAGCTCAAGTATTAATTTCTTTTTCCTTGCTAAGGCATTGTTATAAGGACTAGAAATTTTTGTCATTTACATCATATATGTGGCACTTTTGCCATCAGTTTATAGAAATTGAATGATTACATTCTGGAAATATGTGTTTTGACTGTTCTGTGAAGGCCATTAAAAGGTTTATCTCAATGAAAAATAAATAGCATCATGACAATATGATGTATATTCAAGAGTAATACAAAAGGAAAATCAGAAGTGAAAATTTTGCTTTCCTCAAGGAAATCGCAAAAAGTACTAATGATACGTTGGGATTTTTTAAAGATATGCTGATCCACTCACCAGAAGTATTGAGTAAAATTTAGAGGGTGGGGAGAAACAAAGAAGTATCCTCAGGCTCTTTAAAAATTAGAGAACTGTTTTTTTCATTCGTTAAACAAAAGTCAGGTTCATGGGAGCCTTAAATCAAAGGAAAAAAATACCCTCTATTCCTAAGAATGTGCATGTGTTATTAAAAAGGAAAAAAGACATGGGAAACAACTTCACTTGGAGTAGGATGTATATGGACTTTTGACTACAACATAACCTACCACAGCCCGCGATTAGTGGAGACGGGAATGGCTGGTGAATAGGCAAAACAAATTTCCTGAAATACTCCCTTGACAACCAGAGACTCAAATGTAATCACATTTGAATAGGATGAGATCAACAGAGAAGTGCTGGTTCAGACACAAAAAGATTCCCATAATTACAGCTCTCATCTTCCACTTTGGTAAGCTAGAATAGTTTGAAAACAACAACCAGGTGTAAGGTGAGATGAGCTGTGCCTGCTGTGCTCAACAGAGGATGATCTGGAATATCTACAACCAAAAGACCTGCTGGCATTTAAGTAATCACAAAAGAAGTAGCATCTTCAATTTCCTGTTTTTGCAGTATGTTAGGTGTGCAATGAATGGGCATAAGCACTTGCTCCCTACTACTTTACTCCCTGCTTTTTTCTACTCCACACACCAAAGCTGGTGGTGTGGGACAACAGACTCTCTGACATAGCAAAGCTAGGTTCAGGAAGCCTGAGGACACACAGGCATCTGGACTATGGGCCCTGCTAATATTTGTCCCTGTTCTTTTAAAATTATGACTACTGAAGTTTTAGTCAGTTAAATCAGATTCATATTGAGGTCATTTAGCCAAGATTTTTTTTTTCCTTTTGCTTTTCTTAAACTAGGGGTTATATGCCAAGCTTTAAATAACAGACCACTAATGAAAATTCTGTAATAATGAAAAAAATATAGCTTTTTACGAAAATAATGAAAAATGGCACCAGATCATGAACGCAAAGAAAAACCACAAGCTCAAACTCACAGTTCTCATCCTTAAAACCAATTTAAAGAGATTTCTAAATGAAAAAATATAACCAACTCCCTAAAAGACTGAATTATTGAATGAATTAACAATATAAGATTATAAGAGAAGTGCTGATTGCCATGCACTGATGGTAAGGTGAAAGTATCAAGTCAACATCAGTTTTCAGATAAAGTTTTTTAACTAGCAACAAACCACTGTGGGGCCAACAGTCTCTATTTCTGCAAGGGTTTATTGCCAGAGGTGTGGAAATTCTGATTAAGTCAAGGCACAGTTTTTGAACCATGGATGAAGCCATACAAAAAAAAAGAATCTCAAATATTTTAGAGTCCAGTTAAATTTTACATTAATAAGGTAACCTTATTAATGTGAGTAATAAGTAAGTTATTCTCTGACAAAACTATTTGGACAGTTATTATGCAATCAGAAAACCAACTATCACGCTAAGGAAACTTGGCAAGAAATGTACCCCTGCACCATGAGAATTCTTGCAAGGTATCTGGCAGCGTTATTTATGGTAAGATCATTAAAGAAAAGATGGTGGTAGTGATTGGATTTTTTAAAGAAACCTTCTAAGTATCCATTTTGAGTCTTCCTTTCTCCACTCTGACTTTTCACCGGAGCAGTATTAAATCATAACAAGTTTTATTGACACATGCTTTGTGGCTAGCGAAGCAGGAAAAACATCTGTGGACCGGGACTGAGGTAAAGACTTTTAACCATAATTAGTTTTACTTCTAGATCTTGGCCTGTTTTTCTTTTCTAACTGGCTTCACTCATACAGATTTGTTTTTTGGTGGTTTTTTTTTGGTGTTTTGTTTTGTTTTGTTTTTTAATTTTTCCTTCTTTTCCACTTGTTCACAGAAGTCTCAGTGCAAAGAGATAACATCAAACAGGTCAGAGTTGAATAGTTTTGGCCTTGTGTTGGTGTTATAAGCATACTCTCTTGAACCACTTATATTGTTTGATGAGAACATCTTTCTCATCCAAGTTCTACCTTTTGCAACAAGTCCCCTACATTTACATTACTGACTTGGTTTTCCCCAATTTTTATTAAAAAAACCTCCACATGTTATGTAGCTTCCTTTTTCATCTTTATTGTCAGCTAAGCTATATTTTATATTATTTATCAATAGAAGAAAAGTTTAAAGTCAAAACTCATACTGAATGCCATAAAATTGCATTGTGTCCTATTAAAATTTATATTGACTGGATGCCAAATTGTGCTTTGTTCATACAATCTCCACTGGATTTCTGTGGTCTGTGGTAAGCTACATAATATTTGGGGATAGCAGAGTTTTGAACAGCTTTTGGCAAACACTCTGAAACATAGATAAGAAGCACCAAGGAAGAAAGTACTAGAACACCACATGAAGGTTGCATTAGTGGAGCTGTGATAAATTGACAGTTTACTACTTGGTCTTTCATTCATGTGTTATCACTGGGAGCATTGGGCTGCTGAAGTAAACATCATGGATAGAAGAAACACACAGAGCACACTGCTCTGCTACAAGCAGGGGATGATCTGGAAATTTATCAGCATATTCTTAGTGCTTTTCCTTCACTAGTGCCAGGGAACAATTTCTGCCCAAATATGGTTGCAGGTTCTCACTATCTTGCTTATATTTCTTCTAAGTTGCAATGCTAAAAACAGGGAAATACAGAACAATACTACATCTTTACTAGTATGAAATTTTAAGAATAGTTGTCATATGATATGATGCATCACACCAGGAATATTTATTGATATGGAAAATCTTGTGCCAAAAGTTTAATTTAAACTATTAGTTCATGGAAATGTTAAAAGGCAGAAACTCTTTGGTAAAAATGTATGATAGTGATTGTAATTTAAATGTCCATATTTTACCCTATTCTTCTTATAAGAAGAGGTATCTATTTACCTCAGTAACCAAAAAAAGTATTTTTTAAAAATTTGTAGCAGAAAGCTCTTTACAGTAAGTCTATAAAGATTTTGAGTAGCAAAAAGGTGCTGAAGTTATTGTATGGTTTTTTTCAGTTTTCTCCTAGATAAAATATACATGTGGATCATACTATCAATGACAAAAATAAGAAGGAATGAAAATTAATAAAAAAAAGAAAACACTTCCCTCTCCCCAGTAAGACTTCCACTGGTTGTGGGTTGTATTTTTTTGTTTTACTTTGTTATAGTCTTACTATTTCTACTTAGTCACATAGGGTGGAGGGAAATGAGGCTCCTGACAAGCTGTTTTCATGTCTCTTGATACTGAAGTGATGAAGAGCTGTTGGATTCCCACTGGTTCCCCCTGTGGATTAATGCAGGGTAAGAAAGAAATTGTAGAGCTGCCATGCAGAATGACCTTACCTGATAAGACTGTTCTGCCTTCACTGCAGTAGGCGAGAAGAGCAGGCTGTATGCAGCAGGCTGTTTTTTCCGCACCTTAATGAGAAAAATTGACCTGTTTATCCACCAGATGTCTTCTTTGTTTTTGATTCAAATAATTTTTGGAAATTTTTTTCTGAAGATAAATGTTGTTTTAAAGCTGAATCCTCCAAAGAATGGCTTATTGCCAGCAAAATCTGGTGGATTGTGACAAATTATGGGAAAACAGCTGCCAATAAATGCATTTATAAGACAATGATATTCACAGACCACTTCAAGAGAGATAGTATTACTGACTTAATTTATATTATATGAATGAAAAATAACTCTTTTTTCCACCTACTACACTGCTTTTATTGTCTTTTATAAGCATTGTGTATAGCTTAGCTTTGCTTTTTATTTTTTCTGTTGCATATTTAGGACATACTTGGGTGAAAAAATAAAAGACGAACACCTCCAAATTACTACTGGGGAGGGAGGGGAGGCTTTAATGTAGGAAATAAACATTTCAATAACATGACTATGATTGGCTTCCATCTCATGCTAAAAGATAAGTATTTTATAGTACATGTAATAGAAAGATAACCTGTGTCTATCAGAAAGTACAAGAAAATGAAAGTATTCTTTAAGGTTACTGTATCAAACACTCAAGAATTAAGAAATGAAAAAGTAAAGGCGGAATAAATAATTCATTTAGAATCAAGGTAAACTGAACGATTACCCATTTCACTGCTCTTTTTTGAGTTTTACAGTTCTTGAATCTAGTACCTTTGTGCAGTTCAAATTTCTCCCCAGATGCTCATCTCAGCATCTGATTCCTCATTCAGCCATTAGACTCCTGCTGCTCCTTGATTTTCCTTACTCGCTTCCAAATCACTGAATCATAGCAGCCCTTCTCCCCCCCAGTTCTGTATCATGCTCAGACTTTCACTCTCCCCATCACCCAGGTAGTCAATAAACAGATCAAAAACCACTAATGCCAGTATTCATCCCTGAGGGATGTCACTGTTAACCATCCACCACTGGGACTTTGCACTGCTCATCACAACCTTTTGCCCTGATAACCCAGCTGGCTTTCAATTCACTTTTTGGCTAGCTTGTCCAGTTCATATGTCTCCTAAAGTGCTACGGGAAACTGTATAGAAGTCTTTACTAAACTACAGGTAAACAACACACCGCTCTCCCTTGGTCCTCAGCACATCATCTAACAGCAAAAAAGTGGTAAGTTCTGTCAGGCACTACTTCCTCTACATAAAACCATGTTGGCTGATCCCAGTCACCTTCTTGCCTTTCCTAAGGCTGGCAGCCACTTACAGCATTAGCTGCTTCATCATCTTCTCATGCATTAAGGTGAGGCTGAGCAATCTGTTTCCCTAGATTCCCCCTTCTGCCCTTCCTTGAAATGAGTGGGAGCTTTTCCTTTTTCTCATTTTCAGGAATCTCCCCCAGTCACCATGATCTTTCAGATAATAGATGGTGGCTTCACAGTGATATGGATCACATCCATCAGCAACCTTAGATGGACCCATTTGATCCCATAGACTTGAGTATGCCCAGAAGTCCAAAGTGTTCCTTCACTCCATCTTATATTGCTCTGTGTAATGCTTGTGCCTATGCACTACCACTAGACCTTTGAGAAAACTTTCACCTTACCAGTGAAAACTAAGGCAAAGCAGGCAGTGAGAATCTCTGTCTCAGCTTTTAAAGCCTTTTCTTGGCCGCCATTTTTTAAAAGAATCCTTTCTTTTTGCCCTTCGCACCTCTTACTGCTTTTAGCAACAACTGAGCTTTGGCTTCCTTAACTTCTGTATTTTAATAGAGAGCATTTAACGTTACAAGGTAACTTCCAGGAGCGTATCAGATTTTTCAGCACCCTACACTCTCAGACAAAAGTTAAAGTCTTAACTTGCAGATGGCTGATTAAAGCCTTAACTTGCAGATGGCTGATTCAGCCCTCAACATCCAGAGACAAACTATCTTTTACAGTACATACTACAGAGTTATTTGCTGTAGGCCATTTCCACAGCCACCTTAACTTCTCTCCTACTCCAAACCCAAAGCTTTCAGCTTGTTCAAATTATCTGAGATTTAAATTTTTTTAACGTAATGTTTTAAGCAACTATATTTCAGTCTATAGGTTGCTTATTAATGGTGTGCTGAGGGTACTGCTTTTAGTAGTATCTTATAATTCCCTGTTCTTCATGTAGCAGCACGTAATTCCCATCTACTATGACGTTTCAGGCATCCTAATGCTTGGCAGAAATCAGTCTTGACAGCCCCCTCAGACTCTGGGACTATGTGTAGCATCAGCATTCACAAGGCAGTTAAGTTCAGTTAGCAGGTAGTGATATATGTCAGTATTGCCATACTTGTTCCACATGATCAGTAAGGACAGCACAAGTCTCTCAGACTGATTTGCTTACCACTTTGTCATATCTATAGTATGCTTTTGCCACATATGTAGCTGTTGCTTAAAACTGTTGTGAATCAGCAAGCACTCCCTCCCTCAAGCATTTCTGGGGTGGGGTCCACAAGACAACAATGAGTTTCCAACAAGAATCTGAAAATAGCACTGCCAAATACATTTATTTAAGTCCTCTAGGTTTAGCAAAACTCCATTAGACAAGAGCAAGGTGGGTAGTCAAAGACAGCTTTTCATGGAAACACTACAAAATGTTTGTTTTATAATAAAGTTTGAACAGATAAGGATTGATGGGATCTATATCCATATAATCTATATGTAATATATATGGGACTAGATATATTAATCCCATAAAGATTTAATATATTTATATTTATATTTATTTATAATATAAAAGATAGTTTTAGTGTGGATGTCCAGATGCTGGTGGCAGGGTGGTGTCTGTGAGGAAGAGGCCAGGAGCTGCCCTGAGCAGGTTACAGCAGATTCCAGCTGGCTCCAACAACCTAAGATGGTGGTGCCTCTGTAAAAATATACCTAAGAAATAGCAGAACACCACACATTAGAAAAATGCAAGGGAAAAATGTGTGAGACAGCCCTGCAAATACCAAAGAGAAAGAAAAAAAGTATTAAGTGCTCCAGGGCCTAGAGCAGATACCCATGCTGCAGTCCATGGAGGATTCCACGCTGGTGAATGTTTCCTGAAGAAGCTGCAATCCATGGGAAGGGCTGTAGATATTACAATCAAGTTCCTGAGATGCACCAGTCAGCATTGTCTGCACAGTCCTTACTGGACCTTATCAAACCCTGAAGCTGTTGGCTTCTCAGGAGGAATGCCTCGGCATTTGAGTGGTGAGAGCAGTCCATGGCCATGCTGGTGAGTCTCAGTAAACACAATGGGCCTCTCTAGATGAAACGTACATGCCATATACAACTTGATCTATGTAATTTATAGATATGAAGCACTTTTACCCAAACTCTTTTTTCGTCACCTTCTTTTTCTCTTCTTTCCACAAAAGACCAAATCCTTTCTTTCCAAACTCAGTCATGATCTGACTCATTCAGAGGCATATGCCAATGGATCTGGTCCTTTAGAGAACAGGCCTTTGTAATCCTGAAAATCAGTGACATTGCCTCCGGACATTTGGGGAAATCTTGCAGCATCTCTGAAAAATTTAACATAATTTTTAGAGAAAGGTGGATTCTGTGTGCCAAGGGAAGGGCAGAAAGCTGCAGTAGCTTGGACATATGTCCCAGTGCTGACCCTAATTTCTTGGTTAGGAAGATGTTTCTGACTATGCCAAGACACAGAATTATGACTGTACATTTTTTCTAGGACAGGAATTCCTGCTGCACTGTTAATTCTGAGGGTGTAGGGACACATTACTTTCTTGGCAGCACTACAGAGGCAATCTGGACATGTTCTGTGAGAGATAGAAAGATAGATAAGACTGGAAAATGGAATAGTTACTGCCTTACATTTTCAATAGCATCTGACTTGAACGAAAAGCTCACAATACTCAAGTTCATTGAGCTGCGGGCTGACCAAATGGAACTGTTGCTGGCAATAAGAAGGAGCTCAGCATCACCAATCACACCACAACATCTTTTTCCTGCATAAACGTGTTAGCAGGAAGTGTGGAGTTAAGCTTAATCATATTGTGAGATTTTGAGACAATTGACCTGCTCTATGCCTTTGGTTGCTGTGCATTTTCATCTTTTTCTGTCAATTTTTCTGTCATATTGCGTGGTGGAGTAACCAGCATTGTCTAATTGATGCTGTTGGAAATCTAAGAACTTGTGTTCTGAAGAAGACTTACAAACAATCCTAAGATTTCAGGTTAGAAATTGTTGGCAGTACCTGGAGGCAGGCAGAGTTGGCAATACCTAGATGGTTACCTGGGGGAGTCCTGCTCATTGACTCCTTTCCAGATGTGAGGGATTGCAGCCTGTCTTCTCACTCTCCTCTTCTGTCCTCCTATTCCCATCCACTCTGGGCTAAGTAGAGCTTAAAAGTGGGCATGTGGTTGTGATCTTAGCTACATTATTTTTAAGAGTTTCATACACAACCTTTCCCTACTTATTCCCATTTTACACAGATTAAATCCCTGATTTCTTCAGTTCTTCTGAAGAACTACACATAATTTTTCTGTTTGTACTACAGCCTGTTAACAAATAGAAGTTTTTGTCTTAATACATGCTATAATAAATTGTTTTTTCCTCATCTTATGGATGTGAAACCTAGAAATGTGGCTGATTTTTGCAGAAATTAATTGTAGAGATAATGACATCCACATTTCTTACTATCAGTCAGTCATGAGGTAGAGGTCCTTATTGAAATCAATAGGAATTTTGCATAAAAGATGTTTTATCACATGCCTTTATTATTGAAGTAGGGAAGGTACATTTTTTTCTTTTCTGTTTTCTCATTAATATAAATTACAATTTCATATTACTTTTTTTCTAGACTGGTATTAGTGTTATGGAATTCCATATGAAAAGCTTTTTACCATCTAAAATAATTTATGCAAGTTTACTCTTTCATCACGTATTTGTAGGGTGTTGAAATGTGGTAAGATGGAAGACAGTAATTTATTTACTTACTGTAGCTTAGAAGAGAGTGTCAGACTACCAACTACTACAGTAAAAGGTAGTAGATTCCATAGGTAATTTAATACTGTCCTGTGGCTTCATTAAGAAGAAGGTATGCATACAAAAATATTGTGGTTTTCCAGCTGACTTTATATGCCAAATTTGTAGTGCTGCTAATGATGTAAATAAAAGGAAAACAGATCCCTATTGGATCCTAGTTTGTTCACTGATATGAGAAGTCTTATTAAAAGAATGAATATTGTGTACAGGTATTCCACATTAAAACATTAAAATAAGGAGTGTAGTTGGGAACACATAAAATTTCTAGCCTTATCATACTACTAGAACTATCTTGCAATGAAATAAAAGTGAAACATTCAACTATTAAATTAAAAAATAACATTCCTGGCTTTCCATAGCAGATTTGCATTTAATAATTAAAATTTGTCAAGCAAACAACGCATTTTTTTTTAATATTTGAACAGCAATATTGCTGTGGAAATATTTTGCAAGTCATTCCATTTTCTTTTCTGCACTTATATATTTCATGCCAGTTACATGTCATCTAAAAGCTTCAGAAAACACATTTTTTATATCTTATAATTAAGAGGAATATAGTAACAGCTTAATGTTTTTGATAGAGATCTATCAGCATAAGAGGGAATTCTAATTTTCCCAGATTGTTTTGTTCAAGAAACTGTATAATGATTAGAAAATTATTATAATACAGTAGTCACTGAGCATATTAACACAGTAAGTTCATTTTCAGAAAATCAGAAAGGAAAAGAGAGTTACTATTTAGCTTTTAGATAAATACTGTAAATATATAACCATACACTACCGTACATAAATCACATTCATACAAAAAAGAATGATTCATAAAATTGCAAAATGTCAAGCAAGCTGGGTGGGGTGGGGTGACCCATGCAAATAATTATCCCCAAGAAGCACTATAACTTCAACAGACCCCTGTCCTTCCTAAGCTGTCATCCTTCCTGAATTGATTTCCTCTAGCATTAGGTGTCTGAACACTCCTGGAAAAGCAGGACTAATGAATGTCAAATTAAAAACACAGATCTGCTGTTATAAATGCACCTCTTCTGTGAGAGAGGGAATGAAATTGGGTGTACCAATGAAGACTTAATTTGTCTTTACTATCAGCCTATGGTGAATATGCTGCCACGCCCCATCACGGGGTCATTCAGCCCTAACTCACCAGTATGGAATGGGTTAGCTTTGACTTCTGAAAGAAACTTTAATCCAGAGGAAAATATTCTATGCAGACTAGTAACATCCTCATTATGGGGAAAGAAGACATTAGACCAAGAAATAAAGATCACTCTTTTCCTTATACTATTGCCTCAGAAGACTGACAGCTCTTGGGCTGACAGATTTTCCATCCTTGTGCTGTGCCTGGTTCATAGAATGTCGCAACCTTCCTGCCCATAATTTATGTAGTATTAACCAGATTAATTGCAAGATATACAGAGGCAGATGGGGTTTGTCTATTTATTCTACTTCTGATCATGACACCTTGATTTTTCTTTGGATTTCTAAACAGGCAGAGGTTTACTTCAACAGTTTCAGCTTTTCAAATGAAGCTGTAGTGGTGGTTTGGAGTTACATAGACTAAGCCACAAGGGAACCCCTCAGATTAAAAACTTCATCCACTGCAACACTTATGATTAGTATTTTATGTAGAAATGGGAGCTTACATTTTCCTGTCCACATCCTTCTCTTTCTAATATGCCTTTATATTAAGCCCCTCACAATGGAAAGGATTGCTTGGCCATATAACTGTGAATTAATTGCATGTCATATCATTACTCTGCCATTAAAATAAAATTGCAAAGTTCTCTCTGTGTTTGCCAAAAAACCGCCCCCCAAAAAAACCAAAACCCCAACAAAACAAAACAAAACAAAACAACCCCAAAAAAAACAAACCAAAAACCCAAAAAACCCCAAACAAACAAACAAAAAAAAACCAACAAAACCAAGAAGAGCCACAAAGAAAGAAACAAAAAACTTTTCCTGCCAGACATTGTCTAGCCCTGACAATTTGTAACTGGGTCTTAAGACTCATACAGGGTGTTTGCTCTCATCACTGCTGCATGGGCGAGGTGGTGAGGTAACAGGCTTGAAATTCTGACCTCTGTCTAGGATCTTGAGGAAGCTTAGAAAATTATCTGCACAAAAAGAAACATTGTCTTCAGTTTAGTCCAAATTTAAAAATTTTCAGGAATTTGTAGCAACCAAGTAGATAGACTTCTCGTGCTTGTATTCGCAACAGAGTTCAATACTGACTTTTGCGGGAATGGTCTGCAGTCACTTACTTTCCATTATTGCATGTAAGAAATGAGGTATCTGACCCATCAAAGAAATATCACATGTAGATCAAACTCTGCAAGCAATTTCCTACTTCTGTGCAGAGCTGCAAAATATTTTATGTCTGTTTAGTTATTTCCCTTGTATGCATACTGTGTGTAACAGTTAACATGTGATAATCTTAGCTGGAATGTATGTGATGAGAGAAAGTAGGCGAATGGAGGAAAACTTTTAGTCTTCTGCTAATGACTTGTGATTGGATTAACTTTCCAAAGGGACACAGGGACTTATATCTGTATTACAGAAAAGATGATTTTTTAAATGAATTTTTGAGACATGTTCTTCTTTATATAAAGATCCTTTCTTTCTCTTTGCTACTTAACTATTGATGAGCAGGCTGTTTTCTAAATAAATTCATAATTAATAGAAGAGCTTGAGGAAATAATTACAAAATCGTGACTAGAAGCAGAATTTTTTCTCAGTCTGCAAGTATAATTATTCCTTTATTGGAAACCAGAGGCTTTGAAAATGATTTTGCTAAGTGAATTATGGAGAAGAGTAAGATCTTTAAAAGTGAAAAGGAATATAGAGAGTTTCTGGTAGCATTTGTTTTTTGGACAAATCAGCCTAGATATGATTGGGTTTGGAGCTAAGAACGGCTGAAGGATGATCTTCAAGGAACACATAATAAACCACCAAACTAGATAAAGTATTTGAGAAGCAAGAAATGTGCACTTTCAACAAGAATTGCAATACAAACCACAGTATTTTAAAATCTTCTGATGGTATCCATAAAACTGTGAAATCCTCTAACAGTCAAGAATTTAAGCCTCAGGCAGTATATGAACAGTAAACGTTTAACAAAAACAACTCCCATCTCATTTTTCCTCCTACTTCATGCAGTTTATTTCATTTTATTGTTTCATATTTCAGTTGATTGCACACTACCTTTTCCCTCCTCACAATACTAGTCAAGAAAGTGTATGGTAATTAGATAGCATGCCTCTGGCACAAGTTGTTCACTGCAGCGGAGTCAGAAGGAATTTCTTCCAGTGCACAGTTCAGAGTTGTGTTCTGGGATAATTTCATTTCAAATGCCTATGTATTTTCTGTGGTGAAAAAAAACCCAAAAACTCAGTAAAGGAATAAACATGAGGGAGGGGAAAACAATGAACTGAAGGTGCTTTTCCTTAAAACATGGAAATCAGGCATGCCTGAAGGCACAGATGACCAAATGAGGCCGTGCCACTGCTGTTGGATTTAGAGTGAACCCTCCAATTTTACTTTCACTGCATATAGATTTTTTTTAATGCCCACTCACATTCTGTCCAAATCCAGCACTTCTCCCAGCTGAATACATCGTTTCCCAAGCAAACTCTCATAACTTATCTTCAGATATTTCACCATTAGAGTGAGTATCTGGGTTTTCCTCTACATATCTTTTAAACTAGGCAGCAGACATATCTTAGGAACCTCTGGGACATAATGCTATCTGTTCAGGACAGAAGTCTGTACAAAATTTGTCTTAAAGACAGATTCTCCTGGAAGGTTTCTAAATACCTCCATATAGAAAAAGGCAGCAGGAGTAACATGGAAGGGAGGGTAAAAACCAACTCTGTGGCTGTTCAACACAATCCTTTTTCAAAAAGAAAATGAAGTTCCATTCTACCTCTCCCAGGCCCCAAAATTAGTACAGCAAAATCCTTACTCACAAACTGTAGCTGGCCTAAAGGCAGGTTCAGAAGGTATTTTTAGTGCTTGTGTTTCTGATTTCTCAGGGTCTTTTTTGGAGCTGGCGCTCAATAAAGCCTATGAAAAACTGATAAACTTAATTTTTTTCTGACATGACTATGGTACATAAAGAAAATAGTTGCATTAATATGCAGAGATACCTAAACTAAACTAACCCCAGGACAAAATCTGCTTGGAGAGTATATTTTCCATTAATTCATTTTCAGAAATGTCAGCAAAGTCTTGCATTCCTCAGAATTTCCAGGTGAATCTGGCAAGACAGTTATTTTATAATTTTGCAGTATCTACACAGATCAAGAGAAGACGAGGCTGGCAGTGGACACCTACTCTAACAGCATTCTTTTGCCAGAACTTCCCTGAGGGAGCCAGGGAAGTTCTAGCTGGCCCAGCATCTGACTTTCAGTAATGATTACACAGTGGCAAAAAAAGAGATACTCTTAGCATGCAGATAGTGCCAAATCTGCTCCCGGTTCAGCCCTTGAAAAAAGGATACATCCTAGGAACCGTAAAGAGGATGATAGCAATATTTTTTAGTCTTCCTGGATGGTGGATATTGTATGTAAGCCAGGCTACACATTGCTGGGCAGGACTGTGACAGAGGTAGGAGAACTGAACTGGCACATGGCACACCCTGGCTACGAATGACTGCATTGACCTACAAGTGTTGTGAGTTACCCACAGCATGCGCATGAAATATCTGGATTAGCTTTCTTATGTGTACTCATAAATTAACTAAAACTTGGCTTGGATGTGAGACAGCTCTATGTGGGTTTCATCAATCTACTCCTAGCTATTTGCCTTGCTCCAAGACCATGCAACTGTTTAGAAGTGACCTCTGGAAGTCAGTTAGTCAAGGCATAGTTAAATTCAAGGTCAAATCAGGTTGCTCAAAGCTATAATCAATCAAGTTTTAAATATCTCTGAGGACAGATTCCACAACCTTCTGGGACAATCTGTTGCAGTGTTTAACAAGTTTTTTGATGACATTTCTCCAGTCAGAGTTTCTGGTTTTGCAACTAGTTGCACCAATTGCTTATTTAATTTCTACCTGAAAATAGTTCAGCACTGCTTTCTCTATAACAACCCACTAGATACTGGAAAAGAGCAATTAGATCTTGCTTTAGCATTTTTTTTTCCTCAAGGCTAATGTCTCTACCCACTCTCTCCAACTTATCAATATTTCTCTTGCAGCAGGGAGCCCATAAGTGGTACAATATTCAAGATGAAGACTCTCAACTGGTAAGTAGAAAAGAAAAATAATTTCCTCCAACCTGCTGGCTGTAATCCTATATTGCAGTCCAATATTCAATCAGCCTTCATCTCTGCAAGATGCACTGGTGATTTAGTCAGCAATCTCTTTCCGTAGAGGTCCTCAGCTAGACAGTGCCCTGCATACATGGACACATGAAGCTATGCCATGAGTAAACCTGTGTCCAGATATTGATGAACTGTCGTTTTTCTTTGCTACCATTTTGTTTTGGACTCATTACATCAGCTTCTCTCATGATCACTGGAGCATTGAAAGTATTTCTTGCTATCATTATCCCTGTTCTGCTCGCCCTGCTCAGACTGTGCTCTGTTTCACCAGTGCAGCATCCTGCCATGGCAGTACTGGGTCACCTGTGGCTCCCAAGTCACCTTCCCTGAGAAGGAGCCCTGCTCTAGCTTCTCCCAAGAATGGGAGGGCAAGGCTTCCACTCCAACAAGCTCATCTAAAATCTGGGATCTCCAGTCTGCAGCTGGTCTTACTGGAGATCCTCAAACTTAAATTTTGCCATTTCATAGTCGATTTGGTCAAAGCTGGCATCAGCTAATCAGTTTTTCTTTATAAGTGTGTGCCTAGCAGATCCTCCAATGCACTTTCCATTTTTGTCTTTTCAGCACAAACATTTAAAAATTGTACCTAGCATACTCCAGAATTTTCTGTGTCAGCATGCATTGGAAGTTCAAAGTTTCCTATGGGAAATAAAAGTCATGTGATTATCAGGCTCTCCTTAGCATTTCAATTTGTGGACAGGGCATGCAAGGGAATAGGAAGCATGGGGCAATTGTGTGAGAAGGCAGTAGTCATAGGCTGTGCAGCAGAGGGAATGTCCATATCCACATAAAGAAGGTTACACTTTTCTGCATTTTGCATCTGTACTGCACATGGCCTACAGTTAAATGCTGAAAGAGCAGACACCAAGGATTGCAGAAATACATATAAGTTTTGCACTTCACTACCCTTTAACATGTAATCTGATTGTGATATTCTGACATTACTCCTGGTTAGGAAAGTCTGCAGCACGGGGTAGGCCAGCTCTCAACGCAATGCTGGCTGTGGAATAAGGTTTGCAGAGAAAGTGAGGTAACCTCTCTCTCTCAAAGTCACAACATCAGGGAAAAACGGGTGTTGCTGAGGCAGGTGAGCAGCACTCTGCTTATTAGTCTATATGCATAGGGAAAGCTCCAGTTCTATTAATCATCATGCTCACAGTTTGTTGATTATGTGGAACATGATTCCTTCACAGTATGGAGGGAATTATCCTGCTGCACAGAAATCATTTGAACATGCTCTGTAAATGAAACAGAGTTTAATCTTCTGCCTTATCAACATGACAGCGTAGTATGAACCCTGTTGTGCATCCTTCTCAGCATAGTTGTAAGGGTCCTAAGGCATGTTATGGAAAGGCCATCCATGACTGCTGCATGACCTCTGGGTGCTCCAATTATGGCTCAGATGTGTTTCAAAATATCATGGAAAGCCAGGAAACTTTTCTTTGGGAATATATCTAAAACTGTTGAAAATAGGAAGTGTAGACATAATTAGCACTGTTAAATTCTGTCCCAAGACAACCCAGGAGACAAGTGGGGAATTTAGTGTTGAGTTCAGGCTACTTTAGTCTGAGTTGAGTGCTTTCACAGTGGTGTGGGCATTTCTCTGATGCTTATCTGAAACCTCTGGCAGAGGATTGCTTCTCGCTTCCTGTATATTATATTGAGTTCACGTGATTGAGGTGTTTTTTAACATTGTATTCTCCAAGATAAGTCCTAACTTTTGGTACTGAATTAAAGCTGATAAGAACTAACCAGAAATACTTAAGAAGGCATGTACTCATGAATGGTACAAGGCAAACAGCAAAACTAAGGAAAACAAACAATTCTTAGTATCAAAGATAGTTTCCTAGCTCTGTATCAAATAAAGCTCTATAATTTGCATGAGCCTAGCTGTTTGTTCTTTCAGAGTTTCTAGCTTAAACTGTCAGAAAAAAATCAAAACCATCTGATAAAAAAATCAGGAAAAATGAAAATGAAAACACACACAAGCCCCACCACCCCCCAAATCCTCCACCACCACCAACCAAAACCAAAACAAAACAAAATAGAAAAACCAAGCCCCCCAAAACCCACCCCCAAAAACCCTCACCAAGAGAAAAAAAGGCAGAAAAAACATCAGATTGAAAAATTATATGGGGTTCTAAGTCTAATTTTTTCTCCTCTTTCTAAAATTTGAACAACTCAAACTATGTGTTGTAAGACTAAAAGGTAGTACAGAGAAACTGAACAAACCAATAACGTCAGTGATAGCTTATTGGTATATCCTATTACCTAATGATGCTTATATAATAAGCTGAAAAAATTTCAATTTTTGCTTTATTTCTTTCTAGTTTTTAGATTATAATTGTCTTACATTTTTGAATCCTCATGTTGCATTTTAATAACTATATTTGCTCTGTGTGCTGCAATACTTGTTAATGGAACTACAAGTCTTTTGACAGGAAAATAAGATATATGTTCCTGATTAAAATGTTAAAGAATAAAAATTACAATAAAGCAAAATTTTGAGTAGTCATTCCAAATTTTATTTAAATCTATTGAATAGTTTTTAATTTTCTTGCTTCATTTAAGCAGACTATGGTAAGTCCAATACAGTTTTCTATCACAACCCTAAATGTAGATGGTCTTTACATTAATAGAACAAGGCTGAAAAACAAAACACAAAAAGCCCCGACAGTATCACTCTCCTGCTCTGACAGTTTAAAAAAGCATACAGAGATGAAATCTAGGCTCTTTTTCATGAAAGCTCAGACAAGGCACTAGCATGGAGGAAAGGTGGGAATTCAGGTTATCTAAAAAATGTCTGCTGAACCAGAAACTTCAGCTACCTTTATAGTCAATGGGGATATTTTGACAATTTTAGAATATGACTCATGCAACCTATTTTAAATGCTTTTTTGAGGTTGATACAAAGCCCAATCTATCACAACTCTTTCTGCTAGCTAAAACAGGAAAATAACATAACTATTCAGAAGTAGATGTCTGTTTAACCAGATGAGCTATACCCAAACCTTAGTTTCTTCCTCTATTAACTTTGATAGACCATGTAAACAGTAAAAGTCTTACTGATTTCTTTTGCCTTTTGCTAAAGCAAGACTATTTCTCCATAGCTTGTCCTGAGACATTCATTACATTACTCTAAACAGGATGAGACAAGGCTCTGCCTCTCCTCCTGAGTTGATGTGATGGTTTTTGAGGAACATACAAGCCCTTCACATTTCCACAAAGAAAACTATTACATGTCCTATTAAAGTCAAGTTTCCCACAGCTATACCTGAGAGAGCAGAACTTGTCCCTTAGCTGTACTTATTGGCTTCCCTAAACTGGTGAATTGAATAGTGATTCTGGATGATGAAACTCAACCATCCATGCTCTTATATTGTTAGATTGGTCCCTGGCATGATTTTTACAATGGACCAAAAGGCATTCTCACAGGTGTCTTCTGGACTCAGAGGAGTTAGCAAAGACAAAGGATAATCCTCAATATGCAGTCTGCATACAAATGTCATTTTTGGGGGAATTAAAACAATTAATCATGCAGGCACAGACCAGTGCATGCCAGTAGATCTAAATGCTAGAGTATAGTAAATCTTCTGGACATATTTATTTTTCTACTACAGAAAAAGTTCAACAGCCTAGGTGAAGGAGATCATATCTTTCCTTCAATTAACATACCTGTCATTGCTTTTCATAAATAATTTATTTATAATTTATAAATGTAATACAAAATACTACATATAAATGTAATATAAAATAATAAATAAGCTGTTTTGTTTAGCAGGAAAATGGCTGATCATAAGGGAAGAAGTGTAATGTTCAAACCACTTGATTTAATTGTCAGTGAATAAAGTAAATAGGAAAAATTTAGTTTGTTGTGACTGTTCAGCTTGAAAGCAGCCAAAAAGGGGACAAGTGATAATAAAAAGGTGTAACACAGTATGATGAAATTTCAGTAAATCTCTAGAAAATGTAGCTATCTCCACATAGGATTACAAAAACTTATTATTGCAGTAAGAGGTTATTGAGATTTAGGCATGCTTAATCTGAAAGTTTAAAGTTTAAAATAATTTTCTCTACCAATGGCATAGAATTTTTGGTGCACTTTTCCAGATTTTTTTTCCTTTCTTTTTTCTAGCTCTCTTTTTTTCTTCTGTTCAGATTGAACTAATTGCATAAAATAATTTCTGTCAAATGCTCAATGCATTCTTAAAGAAAATTCATTACCATATATTGTGCTTTTTACAATGAAGCAATATGTAAAATACACCTGAAATTAATCAAATTATATTGTACTTCAGGTTACATCTTCACTTTAAGTAAGTATTGCCTGTAATTAAAGGAGCAAAAAAAGGTAAATAAGGCAGCACAGCTGTTACTTTCATTTCTTAGACTCAGTGGTTTAAAAAAATTCCTGCTTGTGTTTCCTAGGAAAAGGATACAGTTTTAGGTTGTCCCTACACAGGGAAAATAATGGAGTTTGGACTTATACTGCTTTACCACAAATAAATGGAAAT
Source organism: Rhabdornis inornatus (assembly GCA_013397075.1). NCBI lineage: Eukaryota > Metazoa > Chordata > Aves > Passeriformes > Rhabdornithidae > Rhabdornis > Rhabdornis inornatus. The sequence continues at coordinate 1,519,798 of VWZS01004219.1, forward strand.
CAAAAGCTAACATCCAATTACAGTCACCTTGGCATCTTTCTGGATCTTTCTTGATACCAGGTCTATAATTCATGTAGAGATTTTTACTTCTTATAGACTTCTTTATGCAAACTATGTTGAAATGAATGGTACTTTGCATCTAAAACCCAACAGATTTGACCCCACTACAGAAAAATTAAAATAATGTTGTATTATGAAGATTTTTTTCCACTATTCTTATCATGTTTTGGTATTTTCAGTGTATTTTTGAATTAGAAAATAAAATTTTCATATTTGAATTGATTTACAACTCTTTAAGAGACTCCTTAGTGCTTTACATCTGAGGCATTCACTGATAGCAAATCATAGAAGATCATTCTTCTTTTCTTCCCTTGCTTCTTTCATAGCAAAAGTTAAAAACTATCTTTTATAACGGAACTTAAAAAATAAAACAAACCAAACCTTTCTATAAAGTGTATTCAAAAACTGATTATCTTTTTTGAATGACAGCACAAACCAAATGGGAAGGAATTTATTGTTCAAAATACTAAACACAGTTTCCTTGGGCATTAGAAGTGCTACATATATATATGTGTGTGTTTGTGTCTATTTTTCCTAAATAACATATTAGAAGCAGAGGTATACTAGGCAAAATTTACCATATAGTAAGCACTTTTCTGGTGAGATACTGATAAAGAATGCTAACTTTTATTTATATAATTAATAGGATTTCTAACAAAACTTAATAAAACAAATATATACAGATTTTATGTATTGGATTTTGAAAAGCTGCAGCTATTTCTAGAATATAGCATAATTATTAAATATTCGGTTGACTGATGATATGTTCATAAGAGGTTAGCTTCAATCTAAGTAGTGGGAATTAAGAAATCTAAACCAAAAGTTACCCTTAGAGCTCACCGGTTTGCCAGTTTGCTCTTGATGGTAGTGCATGGGCATATATACTGTGTAACTAGACCAGTAAGAATATTCTAAATTAGTATTTTGGATACTCATCAGGACATTCTTTAATCCTAAAAATCTAGGTCATTCATCTCAAACTCAATGTTACCATGCTTTTCGGAAACCAACAGTGAGATAAATCTTTTTGCTCACTTTGTATATGTGTGTGAAGTGCATACACACTGAGAAATTTTATCTTGAGCAAACATTTTTTCATTATAGAGGTAAACACCAAGCTTTAATTTGCTTCCAGTAAATCAGAAGACATTCCATTTGAAATGTATAATCTATTCTCTATAGCCAGTTAACCCCAACAAGTGACAGTTTCTTTTGTCACCTGTGAGACATGGCCCTGCAAGGTTTTACCTGTTGGGTATTTGTTGCGGCGTGTTAGTTTAAGTTTACTGTAAGTTAGTTTTCCCTTATTGTTATAATGGTTTGTCCCTATGATTTCCCCCAGAGCTGGTTTGCCCCAGGT